>WWET01001104.1:227337-261535 GCA_011038615.1 Limnodynastes dumerilii | reverse complement strand
GCTTGAAATTAGTTACTCCTGGGCTAAACCATGTTGATTGCAGGGGAGTCATATTTCATCAGTTGCAAACAGTGTTAGAGTTGAGAGGTGATGTTTCCTATCCCAAGTCTAAATAACAGTGTGATAGTAAAGCTGGTCGGTATCTATGTGCAGTAAGCAATTCAAGATATATCCCTGCATGCAAAGAATACAATTAACTTGACTCCCCTGCAATCAACATGGTTTAGCCCAGGAGTAACTAATTTCAAGCGCTTACTTAAGTCTGGATTCAGCCCTTTGTGCTTCCACTTAAATCAGCTCAGAGTTGGTGTAAGTGTAAAAAGGACTGTGTTTTTGTTCATTAAGTGGCCCTATCCCTTCACACATTAATTCATTTTTAAAACTTTTTTTTACATAAAGTACAGGATTGGGATTTTTTTTTAAAGCCTGATAAACAGCGGGCTGGCGCTTATTCTAGTCAGGTGTTATGTAACAGAGTGTAGTCATTTTTTATGGATTAAATTTGATTATTAATTTTAAAACATGCAAACTTGTATAGGCTGATGTGAGCACACCTCGCAGCCTCTGTCTATACGCATCTGATCCAAACACATTCACCTTTTCTGTATGTTCTATCCAGAGTTGCAAAATTCGCAGCTCTGAAAAAGTCGCATGCAGAGCGGGCAGCGGATTTGCGCATCCGCTGCTTAACAACTCTGGATCATGGGCCGTATTCAGAGAACCATTATTTTTATGTACGCAATTATACGCACGGCCAGAGCAAGGAAACACCCACCAACAACCCCGACACTCCTCTCTCCCGGGTGTGCTGTCTGTGACTTACGAGTCCCTAGACCACTCTGTTCTTTCCGTGCGTATATGTGCTCCGTCCGTGTGATTCTTGATAACCCCGCCTCCATGCGTTAATTTAAATGCCTCCCCCCCACCCACTTTTATGTAAATTTTCAGGTACGGATTTCTACGACACCCATCCGCACGTATGTACCCAAGTGCGATTCACATGCCCGTGCCTAAAGCACAGGAGCGTATATTCAACGTAACTTACGTATACAAAGTTACTACGCATGCGCAGTTGATCCGATCCTAAAAATACGCACGCAACTCCCTGCAAAAATGGTTCTCTGAATACGGCCCCATGTCCATAGTGTACTTTCTGTGACTCTGGGATGATCTGCTGACACGGCAATACCCAGGGTTCACAGACCCGGAATATTGATGGGGCCACGATGTGAAAGCAGCATTATTCTCTCAGATAAAAGGTAGTGGACTTATCTAGAGTTTTAGTGTAACAGCAAAAACAAACCTACAATGGTAGAGATGCAAATATGTATTATATTTATTTGTTATTATTATTATTTATGCAGAGAAAATGTTTAACTTTTGTTTATTGCAAACAAATACAACTTTAATGTTAAACTGTAATATAATGTACATCTTTGAAATACCACCTTTGAACAGTTTAAAATTTCTCCCTGATGCTCCCAAATCTGTATCAGCTCCCAAGAATTAATGACCCCGTAGGTATGTGAACCACTGGTCTATATCAGTGTTGCCGAGGAGAGCTGGCAAAGCTCCCGCAAGCCCCGACCTGCTCACTTACAACTGAAATCCCTAGAGCTACAAGGGATGGGCGGGGCTTGATGATGTCATCAAGCCCCGTCCATCCCATGTAACGCTAGACATTTCATGAATGATTGGCAAGGGGCAGGGCTTAATGGCACAATTTGCATAAATCGCGTCATTAAGCCCCACCCCCTTATAGCAAGCTATGGCTTCCCTCTGGGTTCTCCCGGAGGGAAGCTTTACAAAGTCGGCAACCCTGGTCTATACTCAGAGGATTCTAAAATCTACACTGGTCAGTAATCTATTATGTATATCTGTCATACTAAAACTAACTCTATAATCATTCATATAGTTGTTACATTATAAAATGCCACTAAAATCTAAACAAAAAATGGCAAGACAAAAATAACACATATACAAATCTGCAAGCCATTATTTTATCTTTCTACTTGGCCTGTATTTCTATATTGCTTTCCTGCACCGTATAAATGTGACAATTGTTTTTATAAGAATCCTGCTTCACACAATGATTTAATTTTTAGATTCTAGCGCTGTTGTGAAACAATAATACGTTAAAGTAAAACAACAGGGAATAGCATTGTACCTTTTTCCATGTTTCTGAATCTATATAGTTTTTTCCAGCCCAGTGATGAATTATTTTTTATTGATTTAGTCTGTTTTATGATGCTTGTGCATTGCTTTTCATGTTATCTAAGCTAGCTGGGTGCAGCAAATCTCTAATTCTATATTCTTTTGTGGAAAGATTTTGAAACTGGAGCAGGCAATAATTGAACAGAGAAAGGAAATGAAACAACTTCAACATCTTTACTAGGACAAGCTGGAAAAAATGGCCGATTACAGGTAAAAATTGAAACCCGCATGATAACAGCTCAGAGAGAACAAGATGTACTTTTAAACTAGGTGAATACTTTATTCTATTGGTGACATGTCTTGAATTGTGATTCATTGCTTTTTGGCCTTTTGTGAAATTCATATGTTGAAATATAAAGAAATATGCTTTTTCTTAGGATGTTCTTGTCTTGAACATTAAATGGAAAATAAAGAAATTATCCATAAAGGAAAAGCTTAGATATCTGGTTTAAACAGAGAGAGAAGACTAAAAAGGGCATTACATGTAGATGGTCTTATATTTATCAATGGGAATTATTGACTTGCAAATAAAATACAAACTTTATTCTTATGGAGACATATAAAGTGACAATGACAAATAATGTAGTAATAATAATAATTATAAAAATATAAATAATACTTTTATTGCCATAACCATTATCTATTTTAAATGGAGATTATGAGTCTGACTCAGAACATAAAGATTGTCTCTTTGAAGGCTAAAGGGTGTTATGCAATATAATAATGATCTCTAAATATGTTAAATATCTCCAACTTATAAACATAATACATTTTAAATGTATTTCTTGCCAACATTTTCTTAGCATTTCCAGTAGCCAGCCAGAGGTTCCCTGTACTATCAACACATAACGGAACATACTATTGATTGTAGAAGAGAGGTACTTGACACTGCAGTTGTTTTATATTTTCAAGGTCTTCAAATCTAATTCTCAGATCGTACTGAGTAATAGGACAGGTGGAGATGGTGCTTGAAATGAGCCAAAAATAATTAATATATACTTTTATCTTTCAAGGTGAATGATGGCAGGTAAACATTAATTTATTTACATTTACAACGGGTCCCTGTGCTGACTGCTGAAGACTTGTCAAGGAATAACAGTGATTGTTAAATATCGTATTAACACTGAGCTGTGTAAAGAATGTGAGAAACTAAAGTGTTTTCTTGGGAAAATGCATTTCAAGGTATGTTTAATTAAGTAATGCTGAGAGCAGAACAACAGAGACAAGGCCATAGATAATGGACTCTGGAATACTGTATGACTGAAAAGCAGCTCATCCTTTTGTTATGTTTGTGCACGTTGATGTACCACCGGAATCCGTCTGAACACTGCAAATCAGAATGTTAAGTAAAACAATGGAACTAGTAAAAATGTTTGCAGTCTTTCAACCTTGTTCTACGTCTCCTGTGCCCTAAATACACAGCAATCTCATTTTAATGGCCGTTGGGCGCTCAATTATTCCATATAAATCTCAATATTGTAGAGCAGCATTTTATAAAATCAAGGCCAGCAGAAACTCATTTACTTGGATATAGTGAATAGTGCAGTAAAGCTGGGTAAAGTAACACAAATTTATGTAGATCACTATGATGTAAATAAGTATTTTTTAATTACATATCATATGCAAATAAATGTTTTTAATTGCCAAACACAATTACATATTATTTAAAAGGCAAATTTAATTAAAACACTTAAAATACTAGTTTGCTTATCATGTAATATCTTTTAAATGCATATAAAAAAAGTGTTTCAGATAGATAGCAGAGTTTATGCATTTATATAAAAACCAAAAGGCATTTAATATTTATATAAAGAAATAACATACAGTCACTGTCCTCTAATATGGAAATGATGTAGTTATCCTATGGCATGGACC
This sequence comes from Limnodynastes dumerilii, assembly GCA_011038615.1. Taxonomy (NCBI): domain Eukaryota; kingdom Metazoa; phylum Chordata; class Amphibia; order Anura; family Limnodynastidae; genus Limnodynastes; species Limnodynastes dumerilii. Next base: position 257,446 of record WWET01001104.1, on the reverse strand, counting down.
CTGATCCAGAGTTTTAGTGCATGGGAATGCAGATGCTAAAGGCAAAACAATGTTAACTTGATCAAAGGGGATTAATCCAGATTTGGGAGTCACTGTACAAAAGGGTGCAAATCTGCACCTGGACCTTATCTATCGGTTTTGTGCAGGCAACCCATTGGATATATGTACCCCCTATTTAGAGGTCCATTAATAGGAAATCAGGATACAATAGACAGTACAAAGAAGTACAGTATAATGTAGCACTGTGCTGTGTATCTTAAACTGGCTGCAGGTGGTTTCACTGACCAGAATATCCCCCCCCCTGCTGATTTAGCATTTAAACTGCCCCAGGGCTCATGCAGAAAATCCAACAGAAGCATATACAACATTATGATTCTTGATGTGCATGCAATAAATTACATAATTTTTATTAGAATATGGAGGAATAACCTTTGTGCTAATTTACAGTAACCTATCAAAAATGATTGCAGTTTACTTACATCCAATCAGTTAGAGACAGTTATTGGGTTACATTTACTAAATTGCGTAAAAGGAAAAGTGGAGACGCTGCGAAAGCTAATTTTCATCTATCTCTATTTCGAAAAGGAAGCCATTTTCAAAAAAATTTTTAGGGATGGAGGATTAGGGTAATGAAAGGGGAGGGTTAGCGTAAGGGTTGGGGATAAATTTATACTTACCCCTCTCTCTTCAGTGATTTGCCTCTGTGAGACAAAACCAATCCAGCCTGTTCGGAACTGGCTGGGAAAGAACGGCCCTTTCGAAAACCCCTAAATGGAGATGTTTCCCATAGTAATCAATTAGATGCTAGCTAATATTCATTAGTATGTAACAGAAAAATGAGAGGTAGCACCTCATTGGTTGCCACTTTTCCTTTTCTACAGTTTAGTAAATCTTAGTTTGAGTACCCCATAATCTGCAAAACTGCATTTAAACCCCCGACATTTCACATGATTATGCTACAAAGTAACATCCCTATATCAGTTGGTGATAACAATTATGTCACAAGTTGTATAGCTTTCAGTTCACATGATTAAAGCTCAAATACACAGTAAGTGCCCCTAAACGTCTTCTACACCCTGGTGCCTCTCACATATATTAGAGTTGGACGGGGGAGTTTACTTCTAGTAAACTAAGTATATAAACCAGTTGTGCCTTTATTGCTTAGTCATGTCTGTATAGGCAAATCTGGCTGCAGCATCTTCATTACATATATAAATGTCTAGCTCCCAGTATGATTATCAGTATAATAAACTGTGACTTCAGACACTTTATAATGGTTTCCAGGACTTCTCTATCCGCCTAAACTGCCCTCCTCACATGACTCTAACAAAGGGCACAAACTTGTAACCATGGCGAACGCCTAACCGTCAGCACACTGCGTGCAACCAATCACCGTTCTTCTTTCACGTCGGATCGTGGTGCGGACGGATGTGAGCGCTGCGCTCATTGGCTGATTCCACATGGACTTGTAGTTTATGATAAAGAGTGGGGCAGGCGGGTGAATGGTAGTGCGGGGCAACCAGCGGCGCATTCCTCAGCTACAGCACGACCCCGCACAGCACTGTACACCTGCAAGGTAAAAGTCAGGAAATACAATAATATACTTTATATGTGTGTCCTAGCCTCATACACTGATATCACAGCCTGGCCGCCTTTCTCCAGGCAACCTGTAGTTTTGCAGGATTTGTGGAACTATAAAGTGTCAGCGAGAGTTGCTGGGCATTGTAGTTCTACAGCAGCTGACTAGTTGCAGGTGGCTTGAATAATTATAAAACTGTGGTTACTGTAATGGCTAGTGAGGGAAACCTTTATGACAGAATGGTTACATTGTAACTTTATTACTTCTTCATTCATTAAGTGTTAGCTCTAATAAACAATTCTATTTAATGTGATTTTAATTGAGGTATCATGATAACGTCACTTGTTCACTAGTGGTTCGTCTTTTTTTATATAGAGTTTATGATTTATTTGTGTTTATTTATTTATTGTATACATACAAGTTATTGAATGTGTTCTAGCCCTTTTCAAAGTCATTAAACATTCCTTTATGGTTGCAATATAGTTGATAATTCCATTAGGTACAAAATACTCTGTTCCTCAGTTTCCAACTGTCAGTTACTAGGGTAACCACCTTTGTCGAAAAGGCAAATCATTTTTTAAATATCAGTTAATTCATTTAAACCAGGTAAGTGACAGATGGAAGCTCAGGAGCGGATTAAATTGTACCTAATGGAATGGGTCATGTTGGAGGGTTTGTAAGATCCAGAGCTGTGCTTACACCTTTTTTTTTGTTAGGGGTAAGTGCAGCAGTTTTTAGAATTGACCATGTGCACAACGGGAACGAGAACAAAATAGCGGATGCAAAGTGTTTGTCTTTGCTCCGCGCTATTGGAAAGGTTTATTCCACTAAATAAAAAATAAAACCATTCTGCATCCATGTTTCCCTGCACTTGTATTAGTACCCCTTACTTTGCAAAATGGTTTAGCCGAGCTGTACACTGACACCTGTTTTGCCCTTACTCCCAAACTCTGGATCAGCCCCTAAGTGTCTCTGGACACATTCACATTTGATCGTCACACCGAATCCAGGAGCTGATCCAGAGTTTTTGTGCAAGTGGAATGTGCAAGTGCTGTGCGCCAGATCCTGAGTTTACAAAGAAAGGATAGGGCCTGGGGATAAAGTCGTGTAACCCCGCAGATGGAGCTGTATGCACAGAGGTTTCGGGTTGTACAGCTGCAGCCTCTCTGCCAGTTTCCTATGTTTTTAATGAGTTTTTTGTTTTATGCAAAGTAGTCATAAGTCACCCATTTAAAAAGGGTTTTTCATAGTTAAAATAATGTCTGAGCATATTTGTGGCATTTTGGTGCTATTATTGGTATAAAAAAATGAATTGCACTTTAGTTTATTACACATTTAATCATTAAACATTTCAATATTTATGTTTTTTCCTATGTGCAGATCAATGTTTATTTTAATAAATATAGCCATTTCCCCATTGAAAGTGACCTGTGCCTATGACTTATACCACCCCCTGACATGACTAAGAGTTTTATGAAAGTTCAGGCACATTGAGCAACTACTGCACCTATATAAATTACTGAAATGCCCCCTTTCTTATTTTAATACCATGGAACCCGTTCCCTTCCCCCATTCCACGAGTGCACAGTGCACGGGTGCTGAGACATGGGTAGCAGTGCATTTGACTTTCTGTGCTCGCTCCCGTTCTGAACATGCTGCGTTTCAGTCTAGAAAAAGACAGATGTTTAGCTCAGAATCAGGTCCAAAGTGACAATAACATAAAATACCATCTCCACCCAAATAAAAACTCCCTTTAGAAATACCTTTGTGAAGTGACTTAATTGCTGTGAACACAATCATATGCTGTAGCACAACTTGAGCCTTAGATAACATAACGTTACCCCAGAATTTAAAATGAATGTTACATTGCTTAAACATGCACTGAACACAAGGGATTGTTTGCATCAGATTAACAGCTTCAGAAAACTTTTCTGTTTAGCCGTGATGTGATGTTCTTTGTTATTTGTTATTCACATTTATTTACACAGATCCAGTATACTCCACAAAGCTGTACAACTGGGACAAGCACAAGAAGAAAACAAGACTTTGTATTGACAAACAAAATAAGAAGTAAGAACATTTGACGTTTGGTTGTTAGAAGTTATTGTTACATCTGTCACAATTGAACACATTGCTTTGTTAATGTACAATATCTAATATAGTATTTTTTTTTTCTTACAGTTCTGTCTTTTTTCTAATTGTATATAAACTGTTGATTTTAGTGTTGTCTTTATTAGAGAATATACTTTATCTCAGTATTATACCTCATACTTCATATGTCCAAACCTCCATGGTCACTGTGACACTTTTGTTTAGGCGTAAGAACAGCGATTGCTAGTACCGGAAGTGAGCACAATAAAGCGGGCACTGAGTGGCTGATCCGCCTGTGTTCCCCTCTGGAAAGGGGTTTTCTACTATATTATAATGAGAAAGGACCGGATCCAAACCCACACACGCTTTCCGTACGTGCGGGGGTCTGTCTGACCGAGGGAGGGGAGTGACAGGGAGCGTGCATGCGGGCTTTATGATAGCTTACGCTGCCATAAGCCTACTTTAAACCACAAGTGCGAATCAGTGGTCCGAATGACTGATGACCCGCAGAAGTGTGGGAGCCCCCTCCCACACTGTACACTTTGCATGCTTCCCCCCCGCCTACTTTAGCCGGCAGAGGGGAAGCATAGCCCATTTGCACACAAATGGGCTCGTATGAAAGAGAGTGTAACATCTGTAACCCTAGCATAACATCTGGAGGGCACATGCCCCCTCCAGTCAAATCAGGCCACTTACGCACCTTGCGTGCGTAACTGACCTGACGGTCTTATGTCTGGATCTTGCCCAAAGTGAAAGTTTTAGTACAGCTGCAAGTGCAGTAGCGGCCCTGTTCCCTGTGCTTCCTCCTGTAATCCTGCACGAACGTAGGGCTTGTATAAGTGAAAAAATAGTTGCTTTATAACATGAAAACCTGTATAGGCTGCTGCATAACATCGCTCAGCCTATTTCACTCATGCAGTACCACATATTCTGACTACTTTCAGAACTCTGGATAGGGCACACGCATTTCAATGGTGCAAAAACGCTTCCAATGTACAAAAACTCTGGATCTGCCTCATTATGTTTAGCAGATAGTTACAAAAAAGTAGACAGTTACCAGAATATGAGGAGTGCTGGATATACCTGCTGGATATTCCTATGTCACTTCCATTAAAGGAGCAGTTTAAGTTGCTTTTTAAAGGCAGAGTTTCTGAGTTTTTTTGCAGTACAGCTAACAAAGCACAACACTTTTCTAACGTGTGTGGCGCTTATCCAAAGTTTTCACACAAAATAAGGTGGAAATGTACGTCAGCGAAACCGTGTTGAAATGCAAGGGGAGGCATTCATTCATTCATTAATTCATTTTGCTTATCACACACAAATACTAAAAAACAGTTTATATTTTATACAGTGGTTTCATTTTGGGCTACAATTAATCACCTTTTTACTCTAAAGCTCAGAGTTGGGGAGTAAGGGTAAAAAAAGGTGCAAGTGTTGAGCTCGGCTAAACCATTTTTCAAAGTAAGGGGCATTAATTAATTTAAAATCTTTTGCATACAGGAAAAATACTTTACTTTTGCACATAGAACTCCAATACTGCAGAGCTTTATGTTTATTCTATAAAATAGAGTTGAGCTAAGAAACTTCACCTCTTAATTCTAATTCTGGTTTCACAATGTAAATTTGCCTCCCTTTGCAATTCAACATGGTATTGCTTAGGTTGCACCTAAAAAAAGGTTTAAGTGCAGCTCTGAATCAGCCCCTTACTCTCAATCTCAAACTTTGGGTCATCCTCATAACTGATTGAAATGATAGATTGTTAGTACTAAGTGTGTTGGTGATTTGTGATTTGTCCAGCACATTTCAAAAACTGTAATGATTACAAATTTTGAAAGATGTCACCTAAATTTTTGCATGGATCCAGAATGACGAAATGTAATGTGCATTGAGACAACGCCCACATTTTCAAAGGATTTGGATACTTAGGTTCCAGTATTCCACGCGGGAAGTATTTCCGATGGTTTGGCGGGACATGTGTACGTGGTGGGTCTGTATTTATGAGGGGAATGATCACCCTTCACACCTACAGCCTTTAGGATCGGACAGAGATCCTCCCTCTGAATTCTGCTGTCACTGTAGGCGCAGTTCTGATGCAGCGGCAGCTGACTTGTGGTGTGGCCCTTTATGAGCACCTTGAAGTTACAGTGATGTTGGCTGGATCCAGACTTAAGAAGGAGCTTGCAATTAAGAGAGGAAGGTTACACCTGGGCACAACCGTGTTGATTTCAGGGGAGTCAAGTGAATTGTATTCTTTGCATGCAGGGATATATCTTTGAATTGCTTACTGCACACAGATACTGACCAGCTTTACTATCACACTGTTATTTAGACTTGGGATAGGAAACATGACCTCTCAACTCTAATAATGTTTGCAACAGATGAAATATGACTCCCCTGCAATCAACATGGTTTAGCCCAAAGTGGGTGGGGGGAAGCATGCAAAATTTACAGTGTGGGAGGGGGCTCCCACACTTGTGCGGAAAAGCGGTCGTACCGCTGATCCGTGCGAGCACTTTAAGGCAGGCATATGGCAGCGTAAGCTCGCGCGGATCAGAGGTCCATTCGACCATTTTTCCGCACAAGTGTGGGAGCCCCCTCCCACACTGTAAATTTTGCATGCTTCCCCCGACCACTTTAGCACCTTTCTACGCAAATGGGACATACAGAACTATAGTTCCGTGTGATTTTTGCTACACTAGGGTAACCCTAGCGTAACATCTGGAGGGTGCATGCACCCTCCAGTCAAAACGGGCCACTTATGCAACTTGCGTGCGTAAGTGACCTGTCGGTCGCAAGTCTGGATCCGGCCCTTAATTTCAAGCTCCTTCTTAAGTCTGGATCCAGCCCATTGTGTTAATTGATCCAAACCTTAATCACGGTAAACACATTTATCTTCTCCCCAGCTCCTGAAGAAATGTCTGATTGCTTGCGAAATCAAGTAGAGTGCAAACACCTTCCATTGATTGGACAGCTTCAGACATCCTAATAGGACTGGCACAGCATTGGTTCGTTCTTGGACCATTTTATAATTACACAATCTAGCAGTCACTATGTCCATACACAATGTAACACAGGAATGAAAAAGGTCATTCATATGCATTGGGTAGTGCTATGGCCTGACCTAGAATACCATGTTCAGTACTGGAGGCCATGTCCCCGATTTATTCTCAATGAATGCCCCAGACTCTGTGTTCCTTCACATGACACTTTCCCAAACAAACGCATATTGTTTCCATTCATTTTAATTTGTGCCTCTTTCATGACTATGGGCCTGATCCAGACCTCTGTGCGCTTTCCACATGTACAGAGGTCTGTAAATTTGCACTAGGGGGTGGAGTGAACTCCCCTTTCACGTGCAGGTCTGCCTACTGCTGCACACTTACCTTCACCTGTGTGTCTATCTCTCCCCGTGCGTGGATTCGGCATGTGGATGTCTAGTAACGCCACCACCCGCCCTCCCCACACATGGAACTCCTATCACACTGAACTGAGTGCATGCACAGTGCCAGAAAATGACCAGCGCAGCTGACATTACTAGTTTAGGATCAGTCCCTATGGTCACTGAATTTTTGGCAGAATGCACAGGCACCATTCCACTATACAAAACACTGTACTACACTACACTGGATGGAATCGCTGGATAAAGAGAACATACTAATCTGCTATACTTCCCTACAGATTCAGAGCTGCAATTGCGTATTTGCCTCTGAACCGTTTAATATTTGTAGGGGGGGTTTCCAGAACACTGGATGCGTTTGTTTTTGTGTATACAATTCTGGGTCAGGCTCCATAGGCTGGATTCACAACCCTGTATTCTTTTACATACGTCCCTAATTTTACGAATCTAGCTACTACGCATGCATAGTAACTATTTTACGCTATCTACGTAGCGTTTCGTTAGGTAGATAGCATAGAATAGTTACTACGCATGCGTAGTAGCTAGATTCGGAAAATTAGGGACGTATGTAAAAAAAATACATGTAAAAAAATATGGCCCTTAAAGAATCTGGCCCCATATCTCCAGAAGCACATGACTATACAAAGTGCAAATGGTCTGCATCACAAAACGCTACTGGACAATAAGATTAAATAGGGACTGAGGTGATGGAGCAATAAAATGAGTAGACTGTATAGGCCGAGTGGTTTCTATCAGTTATTTCATTCATTATTCCTACTTTGTTTTTATTACTAAAACATAACTTGAGGAAAATTATTCCAAAATGATTTCTTTAGCATTGTGATATTATGTTGCATCACTATTCAGCCAAAGCAGCGACAATACCTCATAAATATCAGAGTCTGGGTTGTGTTTTGGCTGCTTGTACTCCAGGAGGACAGGTTCATATGGGGACTGAATTTTACAGCTTAAGGCAGGAGTTGCAACAAATAACACGTCACAGTAGGCCAGCTCTGATTACCTTGCTTGCAGCGGCCCTCTTTGTGTCCTTGAGTTTATCACTTGCCTTCTCCAGACTCTCTCTCTGCTGCTGTACATGAGCTTCCAGCGCCTGCATCTCTCTGGTCTTTTTATGCAATTCGGACTTCAGGATTCCAACTTCCAAGTTTAGCTCATTCATCTTAATGTCACTGCTGCTAAGCTGGAACAGACTGAAGGCAGATAGACTGAAGTGAAATATGTTATAAACAGATGTTTTTAAAAAGCATCTTAATTAGTTTGTGGTACTGAGAGTCTAACAAAACCATGTGTGCGACAGAAGACAGCAAAAGGGAATCATGCAACTCGACAAATATAGTTCTGCTGTTAAGGAGGGGTGTCTGTGTGTTTTCCTAAAATGTAAGTGAAATATGCGGTCATTGCTTCTGTTTCTAATTAATTACAAACAAGGACTATTTGCCTAATCTTGTCAACATGTCTGGATGCTTTTCCCCCTTTCTGTTTACCAATGCAAAATCTCTGCTCTGCTGGTTGTAAGCTGATTTTTAGATTGTAAGCTTGCTGGCAGGGCCTTTTTACCCACCCGGTCATGTTTATCATGATATAATACGATGGTGAAAAATAGAATGGTAGCACAGAAGCCCAAAGATACTAATAAAAATAAATATACTGCGGTGGCTGAAGGAACAACGCTGATAGATTAAATATACTTTAATTAAATAAAAGTAATATAAAATTAAATATTGCACATGAAAACATGTAAGACAACCAAATACCAATAAAATAGCTAGGGAGACAAGAGTGAACTGGAAAAGTTGAAGAGTATAATACTTATCAGTCTTTTGTTAGGCATGGACACACGGATAGCGTCCCGATCTAGTCCACCTGACACTTTGCAAAAGGTGAATAAGTATCTCAAAAGGACTAGATCGGGACACTATCCGTGTGTCCATGCCTAACAACAGACTGATAAGTATTATACTCTTCAACTTTTCCAGTTCACTCTTGTCTCCCTAGCTATTTTATTGGTATTTATTGGTATTTGGTTGTCTTACATGTTTTCATGTGCAATATTTAATTTTATATTACTTTTATTTAATTAAAGTATATTTAATCTATCAGCGTTGTTCCTTCAGCCACCGCAGTATATTTATTTTTATTAGTATATTTGGGCTTCTGTGCTACCATTCTATTTTTCACCATCGTATTATATAGTGCTCAACAATCATGATAACACATGACCGGGTGGGTAAAAATGCCCTGCCAGCAAGCTTACAATCTAAAAATCAGCTTACAACCAGCAGAGCAGAGATTTTGCATTGGTAAACAGAAAGGGGAAAAAGCATCCAGACATGCTGACAAGATTAGGCAAATAGTCCTTGTTTGTAATTAATTAGAAACAGAAGCAATGACCGCATATTTCACTTACATTTTAGGAAAACACACAGACACCCCTCCATAACAGCAGAACTATATTTGTCGAGTTGCATGATTCCCATTTGCTGTCTTCTGTCGCACACATGGTTTTGTTAGACTCTCAGTACCACAAACTAATTAAGATGCTTTTTAAAAACATCTGTTTATAACATATTTCACTTCAGTCTATCTGCCTTCAGTCTGTTCCAGCTTAGCAGCAGTGACATTAAGATGAATGAGCTAAACTTGGAAGTTGGAATCCTGAAGTCCGAATTGCATAAAAAGACCAGAGAGATGCAGGCGCTGGAAGCTCATGTACAGCAGCAGAGAGAGAGTCTGGAGAAGGCAAGTGATAAACTCAAGGACACAAAGAGGGCCGCTGCAAGCAAGGTAATCAGAGCTGGCCTACTGTGACGTGTTATTTGTTGCAACTCCTGCCTTAAGCTGTAAAATTCAGTCCCCATATGAACCTGTCCTCCTGGAGTACAAGCAGCCAAAACACAACCCAGACTCTGATATTTATGAGGTATTGTCGCTGCTTTGGCTGAATAGTGATGCAACATAATATCACAATGCTAAAGAAATCATTTTGGAATAATTTTCCTCAAGTTATGTTTTAGTAATAAAAACAAAGTAGGAATAATGAATGAAATAACTGATAGAAACCACTCGGCCTATACAGTCTACTCATTTTATTGCTCCATCACCTCAGTCCCTATTTAATCTTATTGTGCAGTAGCGTTTTGTGATGCAGACCATTTGCACTTTGTATAGTCATGTGCTTCTGGAGATATGGGGCCGGATTCTTTAAGGGCCATATTTTTTACATGTATGTTTTTACATACGTCCCTAATTTTCCGAATCTAGCTACTACACAAGCGTAATAACTATCTATGCTATCTGCCTAACGAAACGCTACGTAGATAGCGTAAAATAGTTACTATGCATGCGTAGTAGCTAGATTCGTAAAATTAGGGACGTATGTAAAAGAATACAGGGTTGTGAATCCAGCCTATGGAGCCTGACCCAGAATTGTATACACAAAAACAAACGCATCCAGTGTTCTGGAAACCCCCCCTACAAATATTAAACGGTTCAGAGGCAAATACGCAATTGCAGCTCTGAATCTGTAGGGAAGTATAGCAGATTAGTATGTTCTCTTTATCCAGCGATTCCATCCAGTGTAGTGTAGTACAGTGTTTTGTATAGTGGAATGGTGCCTGTGCATTCTGCCAAAAATTCAGTGACCATAGGGACTGATCCTAAACTAGTAATGTCAGCTGCGCTGGTCATTTTCTGGCACTGTGCATGCACTCAGTTCGGTGTGATAGGAGTTCCATGTGTGGGTGGGTGGTGGCGCTATAGACATCCACATGCCGAATCCACGCACGGGGAGAGATAGACACACAGGTGAAGGTAAGTGTGCAGCAGTAGGCAGACCTGCACGTGAAAGGGGAGTGACAGGGGAGTTCACTCCACCCCCTAGTGCAAATTTACAGACCTCTGTACATGTGGAAAACGCACAGAGGTCTGGATCAGGCCCATAGTCATGAAAGAGGCACAAATTAAAATGAATGGAAACAATATGCGTTTGTTTGGGAAAGTGTCATGTGAAGGAACACAGAGTCTGGGGCATTCATTGAGAATGAATCGTGTGTATGGACATAGTGACTGCTAGATTCCTCCTCGGTAGTTTTTATTTTAGTACTGTTATTATTATATTCAACAGCCAAGTGCATGGTTTTAAACACTCTTAACCATTCCACCAGTCTACTGAGATGACCAAATCTTTTTGCTTACCTAGGGCCAGATTTACTAAGCTGCGGGTTTGGAAATGTGGAGATGTTACCAATGGCAACCAATCAGATTCTAGCTGACATTCTCTAGTATGTAATAGAAAAGTGAGAGCTAGAATCTGATTGGTTGCTGTGGGCAACATCTCCACTTTTCTAAACCCGCAGCTTGGTAAATTGGCCCCTAGTGTGTCTCGTCTGTGACATTTCTTTGTGTCATCTTTAATATGGAATGCTTTACCTTGAATTCTGTTTGTAATTGGCCAGTTACAGATCCCTGGGCTACACCGCTGGTTACATTTTCCTCATGAGAATGCATTCCATTGACTACAACTCTTTCATCTATCTTTTAATCCATTCGCAAGCTTCTGGTTTGTTTATTATTCTACAATGCTGGACTGTGTCAACATCTATACTAAAACCTAGATTAGCTACATATATGCCTCTCTTGATTTATTACTTTAGCAACTTTTAACAATTTATTTATTTTTTTACATAATTTTTTTGAATATGAGCTCACGCCACTGACTAGCCAATTGGGACAAAGGGTTGCCTACACCTAGAAATTGTGTACCAGTGAAAAACTAGAGCCCCCGGTGCACATCCATGTTTCATTGCCTCTTGATTTTTTCACTTGCAGGACATTTTTGAGAAGTAAAGAATATTTTGTTTCTTTCAAAGTCATACAACCAATTTTCACTGCAGTGTTATTTCTTGGAATCAGGGAAGTTTAGTTTAATTTGCGAGACTACAGTATCTCTGAGTAATTTGGAGATGTGATACAAAACCTCTGTTGCATGTGATCTTTCTGTGACCCCCCTTACCAAGAACTTTTTACACACTGCTGCTGCCGGGGGGTGATGAGTTTCTTCAATTTACAACAAATTAGATCTGCTCTTTGCTATGTCTTTTGAGTAGATAGTTACCATAATTGCACTTAAATTGGTTTCAGAAAAACAGATGTTACCTTATAAAATCATTTTCATTTGTCGGACTGCAATTTTAAAAAAAACAATCTTGATCTTATTTTCCTTCAGATTTTTTGCTTCTGTTCTGATGGAGAATAAAAGTTAGGGCATTGTAACTCGGTGTAACTCTGAACTGCAATAACTGCATTACCTAGGTTGAATAAACAAACAAATAAATAAAAAAATATCTCTATCTATCTATGGGGCAGTACGGGGGTTCAGTGAGTAGCACTTGAGCGTCACAGTACTGAGGTCATAAGTTTGATTCCCTGACAAGGCCTTATTTGTTTGTATGTTCTCCCCGTGTCTGTGTGGGTTTCCTCCGGGTGCTCCGGCTTTCTCTCACATGCTGGTAGGTTAATGGACTGCTGAATAAATTAACCCTAGTGTGTATGTGTATATCTACTTATGTGTTAGGGACCTTAGTATGTAGCTCCAATAGGGACAAGGACTGATGTGAATGTCTAACATTCTCTGTAAAGTACTGCAGACAATTTGTGCCACTATATAAATAAGCGTTAATAAGTTATTAACAATGGCCCGTATTCAGAGTAACATATACGTCCGGTGTTTATCGATTTTTACTACTGTTAATTTTTTTATGTAATCTACGTATCTTTTTCTTATGTAGATTGCGTAATTGTGGTCTGATAATATCTATCAGATATATATATATATATAAATAATTCATTAAGGAGATTTATTATGACTGTATAATATTTTCCTGCAAAGCTATAAATCTGCCTTTACTGGGATCTGCTTAAAGGTGATCAGACTTCAGTAGTCTATTTACGTGATACATATGTGCAGGAGTAAAGGCTACTGTGAGAATATAATGATCCAAAAGATGGTCTAAAATAAAAGAAAAAATCCCTTTTAATAGGTGCACACTGCACTATATTTAAATTAAATTGTCACTTTGTAATAATTACCATAATTCTAGCAGCCAACGGGAAAAAAAAAACCTAACTTTTAAAATTTGAATATAATAAAAATTTGATTTAGGGAGCGAAATATTAGATCAAGTAATAAAATACTGTCAATGATAAACCAATAGTAATAGACTCACTCAAATATGAGTACAGTGTATAGGGCACACAGTCATATGGTAAATAAATCAACATGAATATAGTCAAAAATTACGTGTAAATCCTTCCAGTGTGTATAATGTAAAATGACTCTAAATAGACAGAGGAATGAGAAATAAACAGCAGAAGAGAAAGGTTAAATAAATGCCCTCCCTAATCTAATGTAAACCTGAGAGAATCCCTATATAAGGGAGTTCCGCCTCACTTCGGAACTCTGCCCCTTAGTTAAGGGGTATATCTAGCCCTCCCTACACTGGTAGTGCTCATGACCCAGCTAAAAATGACAAACAAAATAATACAATAATATTGCAAAGATCAGAGTGAGTCAGACAGTAATACCCCATTCACACTGAGCCAAAAACCCGGGATATTGCCGGTGCAAGCCCTGACGATCCAGGTTGTGGCTCAGTGTGAACGGATGTGCCTGCCCGGGTCTACTGATCTGGGAGTTAGACCCAGGACATTTGGAGGGTTGTTCCCTGGTCCGACCCAGGAAGCTGCCAGTGTGAAAGGTGCGACACAGGTTTTTCAACCCGGGTAGCACAGAAACTTCAGCATTGGTGTAATTTATGTACTGTTGCCTTGGCAATAAGTGTTGCCAGAGCAACAGTAAATAAATTAAACGGTGTGATGACTCACACTACTGACAGGGCAGACCAGGTCCCGCAATTACCTAGGTCTGCCCTGCAAGGTAAACAGGGTCTGTGACTCTGGGATCTTCTGGTGACACGGCAATATCCCGGGTTCACAGACCCTGGATATTGCCGGGGCGGCAGTGTGAGCATGGTATAAGAGTAATAAAAAGTGGGGGAGTCGAGGTGCACCTCGGTGTCCTCCTTACTATGGTCCATGAGCAGCTAAACAACAGAATTCTACAGTAGCATGTTTTCCTTGGATGATGGCAAAAACTGCATACAATCTACAAAACCATGCCAGCAGTTGGTAAAATGGTACTTGTTTTAATCTATGGAGATTCATTTGTCTCACACAAACCACATTTACCTGCGCTTATTCAAAGGATTCAATATGTTCATTGTCCTATTACTATATCTATGCCTTGAAGTTTGTGACTTCATAGAGTGCATTTTGACATTTCTTTTCGTAGATAGAGCGATTCCATTGGGAAATCCCAATTCATGCTAGGACAAGAGGAGAGAGCAAAAATATGAGGGCTTGTGGCTTGTGGTTGTAAGCAATACAAGTAATTGTGTTGTGGTTTAAAAGTCTAACATTGCCTTCCCATAAATGGCATGCTAACGTGAATCCATTATCTCAAGGTTTGAGACAAAGTTACAGTATGTAAATAAAGATAAATTCAGAGGAACAACAAGAAAGATAAATACATTGAGTGGGCTGGTCTTTCTAGATATATATTTCCTAGAACTACATTTTCAAAATGGTGGTTAAATATATATATATATATATATATTTATATACTGTGTATATATATTTATACATATATCATGAAAAAGTAGATTCTACAGTATTCTTATTATTACTATTTTTATTTTTTTTATTATACTTTATTTATAGGGTTTGCATTGATTTTTTTTATCATAGATCAATTCAGCGCAAATTTGAAAAGACAAACTCAAAGGGTATACATCTATGTATCAACAATTAATATAAGCGGGAAGCAACTCATTTGGTGCCCATCCAGGTTTCTGCAGAATACAGGGTGAAAACCACTGTACTGAGAGGGGAAAGGGGCATCTTGTGCTGGATACACACTATGGACCCGATGCAGAATTAATAGCAAGAGAGTAACTGCGTATCGCAGGTATGTGAGTACCCTGCTCGTTATTACTGTGCAATGTAGGGGAGGCGTTTACTGACCTCTCTGGAGCTGTCAGTGGCAGGTGCGGTGGGTCTCTGTGAAATTGAATGGGCGAGTATGCCGATTGCACACTCACCCATTCATTAAAAAAAGTTCTAAAACGACCCCCTATTCTAAATAGAGACATCCGAAAATTACTTTCAGCTGTCTCAATTTCTGAAAGGAGCCATTGTTGCGGGGACTGCAACCGCTCCATTACACACTTGCCCCATTTTAAGGGGGCAGTGTGAAAATTGAAGGCACAAATTGGAGCAGATTTTTGGATCGCATGCATGTCCATTCTGTACAAACTAAGGGCGTGCTCATGTAATTACTGGCAATTTAGAACCGAACACAGATGGGAATAAGCACTGTTTGCATTAAAACATTTGCACTAGCTACAGTCCAAGGGCCAGATTTACTAAGCTGCAGGAAAGGGAAAGTGGAGATGTTGCCCATAGCAACCACTCAGATTGTAGCTGACATTTTCTAGTATGTAATAATAAAATGAGAGGTAGAATCTGATTGGTTGCTATGGGCAACATCTCCACTTTTCCTTTAACGCAGCTTAGTAAATCTGAGGGTGTGACACTTCATGACGTATATCATACTTCAAGCGCATATATAAAATGTAAGGAAATTGCTGCTGGAGTATTGTAAAGGTGTAATCTTTTTTACATATACATTCATTAAAAAAATTATTATTTCATGATTTTTTTTGGTTGTCCAACTTCATGCTTTGATATTGCAACAGAAATGCTTGCACTGTTCATAACCAAAAATGACAGTATACATTACAGTGTACTACCATGTGCTTGTCTCAAACTCCTGAATGATCCAATCAGTTCTGACACAATTCGAGTTGGATCAATGTGGAAGTGGCGGGGAAAAAGTGGGGCATGTCCAGAGGCGCTGGTTAATCAGCAGTGGTACATCTAGATACCATATACAAGTCGCATTCAGACAGAGCAACTAATCTCAGTGTAGCTACATGATCATATATGTTGTGTAAGAGCAGGGTAGAACACTTGTGGATAATGGAAATGGTGGATATGATTTGTGAAAGCTCTTTCATCACAATGGGCTGGATCCAGACTTAAGTAAGTGCTTGAAATTAGTTACTCCTGGGCTAAACCATGTTGATTTCAGGGGAAGTCAAGTTAATTGTATTCTTTGCATGCAGGAATATATCTTTGAATTGCTTACTGCACACAGATACTGACCAGCTTTAATATCACACTGTTATTTAGACTTGGGATAGGAAACATCACCTCTCAACTCTAATACTGTTTGCAACAGATGAAATATGACTCCCCTGCAATCAACATGGTTTAGCCTAGGAGTAACTCATTTCAAGCACTTACTTAAGTCTGGATTCAGCCCAATGGGAATGCACTAAAACTATACCATAAAATGATTTTAAATCAGTAATACATTTTTTTTAGTAATAACTCTCAAAATGATTTTATACATAGACAATGCTCCAGCAACAAATCAATAACGTTTGTATTATGTTTGAAGTATGACATGCTTCAAAATAGGTTGTTGATTGTCAGCCCTCTGGAATGAACTATGACTGGTGCATATATATTATGCATATTTCCATCTGAGTTCAGGTCTAGCTCAATTGCATTGTTTCACCCTTACTGTACATTTACTGCTTGCCTCCACCTTTTCCCATTCACAAAACACCCTGTAGTATGTAACTGGAGGAGCAAGGCACAGCCAGGGGGCAGTGTGGAGGAGCAAGGCACAGCCAGGGGACAGTGCGGAGGAGCAAGGCACAGCCAGGGGACAGAGGAGCAAGGCACAGCCAGGGGACAGTGCGGAGGAGCAAGGCACAGCCAGGGGACAGTGCGGCGGAGCAAGACACAGGTCACGGAACAGAGGGGAGGAGCAAGACACAGGTCACGGTACAGAGGGGAGGAGCAAGACACCGGTCACGAGACAGAGTGGAGGAGCAGGACACAGCAGTTCAGCCCGTCACCGCTGTCCCCCTCTGTCACTGGGTCTGGGACACAGACACAGGCAGAGCGGTGGAGCAGGATATACAAATGGGACAGAGCAGAACTCAGACAAGGGACAGAGTGGAGGAGCAGGACATAGAT
This sequence comes from Limnodynastes dumerilii, assembly GCA_011038615.1. Lineage (NCBI taxonomy): Eukaryota > Metazoa > Chordata > Amphibia > Anura > Limnodynastidae > Limnodynastes > Limnodynastes dumerilii. Next base: position 240,191 of record WWET01001104.1, on the reverse strand, counting down.
ATAAGATCAGACCTGGGCAATGTACGGCCCGCGGACCACATTCGACCCTTTGGCAATCCCTGTCCGGCCCGCGTATTTATTACAGTCACACCGCTCCTCCACCTTAATCTCACACACACAGCACCAGCGGCTCTCCACCCACAGGCTCCCTGTACCACACACTGTGCTGTATCGCTAGGTCACAAAGACAATGCGATGCAGCTTAACAATTGAGGCCTAGTGACTGCCCGCGAGTCGCAAGCTACAGGTTCGCAGTGCACGGGCAGTCACTGCCGGCGGCCCCCGCCCCCTGGGTCCCTAGCAACCAGCGCCTGGTGACGTGTATCCAGCGGGAGACGGCTTTGCCCTCTCACTTCCTGCTTAAACTTTGGGGTGCTTTAGAGATCCCGTCAGACCGGCATCCAGGTTGAGTCCTCTTTGACCTACACCACAATTCATAAATTTATATAAATATTTACAGAATATTCTTAAACTTCTGGTTACCAGTAGCATCTTATCAAAATATATAATTTGCTGCTTTTTGTAATGGGAGAAAATGAATATTGAGCATAATTAAGTTCAAGTTATCATTGGTTCGGCCCTCCAACACAGTTCAGATTTTTCATGTGGCCCCCTATAGAAATGAATTGCCCACCCCTGCATAAGATAGAGCAGAGAGGACAGTGCGGACAGAGGGACAAGGTAATCTCCAAAGTATGTGGACTTATGAAGCGGTTCCATTTCAGCTGTATAGTAGTCAACCTTGTATCCCTGTTGGCATAAAATGTCTTCTTTTGGTACCTGACGTAAAGTGACACAGTCCATCTTATGCTGTCACCTTTTTCATGGTTTACACTAGGAACATCTGCGTGGCTCCCCCCTGTGGCCCCATTGTGCAATTACCGGTGCAAGCTTGTGGCTTTGCAGAGCTGTGTAGGCGAGTATACAGCCTCCTCCCTCTATTCATTTGGGTTTCTGTTTGTTACCATTAGTCATATACATGTTCTCCTGGGGCTTCTCACTGATGACCCTGTGTAATATTTGAATGTTTTAAATCATGTGAATAAACTTGGCTTTAACCGACTGATTTATAATTATACTCCTTGGTAGAAGTGATGGTATGGAAATTTACAAGGGGACAGAAGTCAATGGAATGTAAAGGAATATGAATAGTATCAGTAAGGCGTTTCGCTATGTCCCCTTCCTCATCAACCTCTGATTATGCCGTTATATAAATATTTGTAACCTGAGCATAGAAACCCAGCAAACTGTGAGAGAGTGTGTCATTTCTACATCAGCTGAGACCTGAACGTCCCGTCACATTTATCATGTGTGCCAACGGCTTTTACTGTTTAGTTCCATTTAGCAGGAATTCCTGCTATCAGTTAGATGAAACCTACGGTACTACGGGAATTGCTGTACATTTCCTTACAATTTATTCTCTGTCTCTTCCATAAAACGTAAGATTAAAAATGATTTTGTAATAGCAATTTCAATGTAACACAATATTTTAGATGACTTTTTCCCCCCTCATAAAATAATCTCCTTGTAATAACATTTAAAGATTATTTGCCTTTACATTTATTAATACTGCAATCATGTTAAGAGCATAACGGCAGAGTTGTTCCGTCTTTACCTCTGTGTAAGCAGTGCATTTACATGTGGATTGGGAACAAAATTACATAGTGTGTTTGAAAGCTGAAATTACACAGTAAATTGTCTATGAAGCTTGTAAATCTTTTTGATTCTTCTAGAAATACTTACGTCCATTGAAAAGCTATAATTTGAGATTTGCAAGATCTTACCCTTTCCTAGTGAGATGTATTCACAACTCATTGGATACTAGGAAAGGGCATAATGTTCATCCATTTCAGCATGGTTTGCAGGAAAACGTCTACAGGTGCAGTAGGTTATACGCTACCGGTAATCTTTTCATTTTCTCAGTGTAGCATTCACATACTAGATCAGTTACAACATTTTTCTGAATCTATTATATTATTACTTTTACATAGGCACCAAGGACCGGATTCATAGATGCGTTTTTTCCAAAGTCCGCAATTATATGCACGCTCGTAGCAAGCCAACACCCAGCAACACCCATGACACTCTCCTCTCACGGTAGTATAATCGTAGACTTACGCCTCCATAGAGCACATCTAACTTACGTGCGTATATTCTACGTGATTTATATAAATAAAGTTACAACGCATGCGCAGTTAAAACATGCCTAAAACTACGCACGCAACTTCACGTGAAAACGAACCTTTGAATACGGCCCCAACACCACAATATTTTCAGTAAAACTGTATAGAGCCTGTGCTATAAATCGCCCTTAGGCAAACAGGTGAAAATGGAAAAATTCTTTGAAGGATTCTTGCATTTTCTTGCATACAATTAGTACAACTGCGCAAAATATATTCATTCACCCAACTACAATATATGTTAAAATTCTGTAAGTCTCAACTGATTTTTATATCAGTGTCAATCTGATATTCTTATAGTGCCAAGAAATAAGGCACATTAAAAATATTCATTACCCAAGTTATTGTCCTTTATTTAAAAATATAAAATAAATATTATCCATTAAGTTTAACGGTGAAAAACTCCATTAACTTGTAAATTGGAAAACAATTTCATTTCCATTTCTTTGTAAAAAGAAACTTTAAAGAAAATGAGACATGTTACACATAATCTAAAATAGCTTGGAACACCAATGCTTTAAATATAGAAATGCGTAATAGGATAATAGGATTGGATTCACCTTGAATCTTTAAGCCAATGTAAAAATATCTCCAAAAACAGAGAGAACTGTGTGCCTTCTGCTGTATTTCCCTTTTTCTGTTTTAATCAATGTCAACCTTTATTAGAAACAAAAAAGTAACGGCAGATAAGAGCCACGTGGCCCATCCAGTCTTCCTTGTAGTTTATTTAAAACTATACTGACCCTAGACCCTATTTTATCCTCAATTTAGTTTGAGATTTAGGATATCCATTTATATAGAAACATAGAAAAAGTTAAGTATTTATTTAGTTGATGTAGGTGAAAAACAAAGGACCGTATTCACAGATGCGTGTTTACTACATGCGCATTTTTACGCACGCATATAGCAAGGCAACACCCATGACACTCCCCTAGCACGGCCGGTTTTTCGGTGACTTATGCCTCCATAGGGCACCCTTAACCCTACGTGAGTATTACACGCATATGTTACTTCCGTAAATGCGTATTTTACTACCGCACCCTCAAAAGCCTATTTAAATGCCTCGCCCTGCCCACTTTCACGTAACTTCAAACATACGGAAAACAACCACGCCCCTCCGTACATTTGTCCCCAAGTGTGATTCACAAGTCCATGCCTAAAGCAATTACTTACGTGCGTAAATACACGAAATTTGCGTGGAAAAAGTTACTACGCATTCGCAATTAATCCGCTACTAAAAATACGCATGCAGTCCGACGCAAAAACGTATCTGCGAATACAGCCCAAAGGTATTCATTTTAGTACGCACTTTTCACAGTCAAAGTAAAACTGTATAGAGTATATATTTTTAAGGATATGTGGTAGTGCATTCATTGAGAACTTCAAGTGTCAAGTCCAGACCAGGGTATAAGCATTACACTTTATTTTTCCTTTGTAGTTTTGTAATCCTTTTGATTGTTTATATAGCTATATAATTTATATGAATTTGCCTTACATATATATGTAGTTTGCTCAGTTATCCAGTTGAATCCACATTTGCATTCTGTTATTCACACTAAAACAGCGGGAAAAAAGTTCAAATGTGAAAACAGAACTAGAATTGAGAGGTGACCGGTTATAACTCAATTCTAAATGATATTTTAAAATGTAGGTTGTTTAGTCTTTGTGTGCTTTAAGTAGGTGCTAAGCCTTTATATTTGCATACAGAACATAAAAAAAATTAATAGGGATTTTTTTTAAGTCCATGCCAAGTCAGGTGTAACACATGCAGGGGAAAGCAAATCTAAGCAAGAGAACGGAATTAGAGTTGAGACATATTGTTTTGTAATGCAACTAAATTATTTACAGATTAAATATATATGGCTATTCAGAACTTAAGTTGTTTGTGTAAAAATTAAGTATTTTCCCTGCATGTGAAAATTTGTGTTTTTTTCCCCCCTCACATTGCAACCAAGGTGTCAACTTGCATCTATTTTCTGTTTATGGATCAGCCCCTAAATTCTAAATAAACAAAAGAGTGAGTGGATAACCTAGTCGCCCTTTTGAAAGCTATTATTTCACACTTTGAGGGTCCACGCCTAAAAAGCTATAACCAAAATGTGAATTCAAAGAGGTATGTGATAACAGCACTGCTATGACCATTTTTTAAAACATGCAAGTGCTGAAATAGGGATACTGATTTATACTGATTAAAATTTTATTTATTTTTTTATATTATATTTAGTATGTAATGTGTGAAATCAAATCTGTTTTAGTTTCCTTAAGAGGATGAGACTGTGAGGTTACTTTATAGGGAAGAACAATCTAAGAGATAAAACATTTGTGATAAAATATGTAATATATTTTTAAAGACATCAATCTTTAATAAAGCATATATAAAAAGTAGCCCAAAAAAGACAACTCCGATAGAGACTGGTAAAGAAAAGCAAATCCTGCCATGTTGGAAGTCCCAGGTTGTTAGTCTGATGTGTTCTAGGGCTTTGAGCCAAAGAGCAAGACGCGTTTCGAGACAGAGATCTTATTTAAAGTAGTGATTGTGAGTGAAAGACAGAGACTATTTAAGTCACACATATATCATCAATAAAACACATATTTGGCCTGATTCAGATGACCGCAAAGTCTGATCGCGGTGGCTGTTTTGCTAATTTTTCCCCGTCTTCGCGGACAATTGACAATTGGCCCATTATGTTGGATACCATAAGATACTCAATATAAGTGAAGACAAACAAAAAGTAATAAAAAACATATTACATTAATTTTGATGCTGACTGTATTGATACAGTGTTTCCTTAAGCAAAATGATATAATATTATTGGTGGAAAGTTACCACATACATGAAAAAACATCCTATTTGTCCATAAACCTTTATTTTCCAAGTAATATTATGTTCCTAAAATGAGGACAGTGAATTATTCAGCAGTCTTATATCAAAATATTGTCTCAATTGTGGATATTTAAATTGCACATAAGCAATTGTTTCCCAAAAACAAGTTAGCCAGCAATTATATATTTTAAAAGGTCACCTTAAATACAGACCTTTAAAGCTGATATCAAAATAAATGCATAGCAAGTATAATGATGCTGTCAGAAAAAGTAGGCAGAATCGGCCAACTCTTAGTTCAAACATAGAACACGTAAAAAAAAGAAGATAGGTAAAATGTCCAAAATCCATAGATACAATTGCAAAAATAGTTAATATGTTAAATCAGAATATTTCCGAAGTGAAATAAATGGAAATAGTAAAAATTCCAGCTCATGTTTTTGTGTAGTTAATAATGTATCAGGAGTTCCATCATCTTATTCATTAACACACACTTAAGCTGGCCACACACTAGAGCGATTATCGTCCCAAACGCACGATTATCGTGGGTTGGGCCAAATATCGCTCTAGTGTATGGTACAGATTTTTTTGTAACTAGCAGTAAAACGTTCCAAAAACGCTCAGCCTCGATTATCTCATCTCATGAGATTCTTGAATGATTATTGTTTTTCTTTAGAAAAATCGTGCAGTGTGTGGGAATTTTCGATAATCATTCAAGATTTCCATGGAGAGAGGGCAGAGCGCTTCAGAACCCCACACGCTGATAGGCTGCAGCGCTGTGTCCTCTCTCCTTCTGTCTGGCTATACAGCGCTGCAGCCTGTCAACGTGATTTTTTCATTGATATTTCATTAATATTTTTTTTTGCAGCCACCCAATAAGCTGGCTGCATGGGTCTCCTGTCAAGGGTCTCCTGTCATGGGTCTCCTGATGGGAGACTCAGCCAATCAGAGAGAGAGACTGGCTGCAGGCACTACAGCAGAGATTATCGCCCCCAGCCTCTTTCAGTGTATGGTGCCGATATCGGGACTTTTCCCCAGGGGGAAATCGTCCCGTTTATCGGCAGCCACATGCTGGGAGCGATAATCGCTCTAGTGTAGTGTGTGCCCAGCTTTAGAGATCTGATGCTGAATCACTGTATCCATACTCCTGTGTAGGCGAGGAGAGGCCACTTCACTCACACTTACGGGTTTACGATCGACGGACCCAACCTTTAAAATTCCAGAGCCGTACTAATGTAAAATCAAAGGACAGGAAATGTGGTCGTTTTCCACACTCTGTGGGCTAAAAATGTCAGCAATTCAATAGAGCGCATGTGTGCACTTCAGGCTTCCAGCACGGATCTGGTTCCTTAGGGTTCAAGCTTCGGTGCTTGGAAGCCTCTCTGATGGAAGTGCGGGAAGGCCCTGGCGTGCGTGCAGCATGTATGCATGGCGGGAAGGGAGGCGCATTAAAGCATTAATCCCTTGCTTACGATCCCTTGCATGAATGATACATAGGATTGCACTGAACTCATGGATCTAGCTTAAAAAAAAATAGAAAACTCTCACATTGCGGAAGTCTGGACCCTGTCTTTTGTCTCTTATTTATCTCTAAACAAGCTTAATGAGGAGGACTACTTCTCCTACTGAGGAGCCTGTTAATGTTTTATTTTGTTGCATGATGGGAAGACCTTTGGTCAGTGCATTCATGGGGATGTAACAGCGGTTGCAATCTCCGTTTAGAAAGTGTGGCTTCCGAAAAAGGGATATTCCAAAGTTACTTTTCGAATGTCCCTTTTTACGAAGCTTACACTATTAGTAATCTTAAATGAATGGGTGAGTATACCGATCGACATTCTCACCCATTCACATTTGGAAAGTGCAGATCAATCTGCCGCTATCGCCGGAGGTGAGTAAACTCCTTCTGCGGGGTTAGGGTCAGGCTGCAGGGGAGGGAGGGTTAGGGTCAGGCTGCAGGGGAGGGAGTGTTTGGGTCAGGCTGCAGGGGAGGGAGGGTTAGGGTCAGGCTGCGGGAGATGGTGGGTTAGGGTCAGGCTGCAAGTAAGGGAGGGTTAGGGTCAGGCTGCCAGGAAGGAGGGTTAGGGTAGTGAGGGGAGGGTTAGGTAAGAATTAGTGGAATTACTGGGGGATTTTTTTTTAACACTTTTCAGAGCTGCGCCAATTGATTGCAATGCCGAAATGGGTCATACAGACCGGAGCCCCACACCCATGCAACAGGATGTCTTAATGTTCTGTTTTCTTTGGTTTTGACAAATATTTGCTGACTTGGACTTGGAATGCCACTAAATAAAACTAGAGATTTAAAATAATGGGCCGGATTCACAGCCCCGGACGAATTGCACATATGCCCTTAAAGACCACATATACGTAATCTACGTAACAAAACGATACGTATATTATGTAAAATATTTACTATGCGTGCACAGTAGCTATTATCGGTAATTTAAGGACGTATGTGCAATAAGGTGGGGGGCTGTGAATCCGGCCCAATATGATTAAATATGATTAAGTATTGAGTAAAAGTTCACATTCTTTGACGTACATGGCATGTAAACAATATCTGTGTACGATTATTTTAGTTCTGTACATTAATTGAAGCGGTTGAGTTTGTCTTGTGGAATCTGTATTATTATTCTTGACAGAGAATTTCCTAATTGTTTCTCGGTCATCTCTGCTTTTTTTTCTTTCAATTTTCTTTGTTTTTTTTCTTTTCTTTACGGAGTGGAATTTTTTGCACAAACTGAATTTTCCTTGTAACCCACCTATGTTACAATAAGGTCATTTAATGAAAGGCACAATTAAAAGAAACACTGGCTTAGACATAATTATTTATAAAGTCTTCAAAATAGTTTCAAAATTTAATTTTGGATGGAATTGCTGTAATTACCGAGCTAGTGGTTCAAGCAAATTATTATGTATAATGGAAAAAAAGTGTTTTAAGAAATGTGCAGGCTATAATTAAATGATAGAATTTCACAAATGCCTGTACTTTTCGTGTTGAGTAAGCAGGGTGTGTTGTCCAAATAGCTTTTTCTACTTCTACTTTTTATTTTATTTTTTTAAATTTTACTTTTATAATGTTTATTTGCAGCACAAAGCTGTTTAACCCTTCAACTCAAGCAGCGGGGAAACGGTTAACCAGGTACATGCTTCTGTTAACGTGCTACACTTTCAAAAGAAAACATAACTAATAGTTTCTGTAAAGATCACACGTCTTTCCAACATCTGTTTTGAGTCTACTATGAAAACTGTGTCTCTGATCTCATGTGTTGAACTTCTGTATCTTTGCCACTGTCTATTTCCTGCTAAAAAATACACTGAACAATAATAGCTTTTGTTCTTAACCTTCCAACCACTGGAGCAGCTGAACAAATAACTTCCATGCTTTCATTTGGAATAATTTATTCCACGTATATGTTTGCGCAAAAGTCATTTCATTTATTTTATGTTTCATCATTTAAAAATCAAATTGTGGGATTGGAACTACTGAAAACTGCCATCTAATGGTTTCCTGATGCTAAACTCTCAGTAGCATTTGCTTAGAAATACATCATTTCGACTTGAGTAGAACTGTAGAAGGTGTCCTCAGCACTTAGCAACTTTAATGTATTGTGCAAAAAACACCATTTAAGCACTGTTTACTTTTTCCGTGTTTCCTTCTCTGTCAGCGTTAATTATCACTGACATTCAATTTGCTTTATAGCAGTTGCCGCAGCCCCTTCTTAGACAGGAGCACCAGCGCAGACATTTCACTGTATTAGAATGTGAAGTTCTAAATGACATGCAGTTGGATAAACATTTTCAAATTTTTTTGAACTGCTGAAATAAAATAGGGATTAGAGCAACGACTTTGCAATGATCTTTTCTTCATTCTGCATTAAAGAGCTGGTAAAGCAGCTGCCAAGCACATTAACAGCGGTGGCCATTTTCACTCCCACTATACCGTTTAATTCCAGTCTCTTCTTTTGGGGGCTCTAAGCTGTTCGGACAAGGGGATGACTGTTTTACTGCTTGGTTGTAGTAATTCAGTGTGCTGTAAATCCACTTTAAGATCATTCATTTAAATGCTTCTTCGAAATGGTTTCTAGAAAGGACTTATTAAAAAGCGGCAATGTTACATCTTCCTCATTGCAGGGAAGATGTGAAGCTCAGTGTAGAGGAGCACAATTCGCTCTCTAGCAGTGATAATTGGCTTCACTATTTCCAGCAGAAGACTTGCACTAAGAACTGTACAGAATAACACTGTAAATACGCTTTGGGTTGTACGGACATTTTACTTGTCTGAATTATAACAAACCATATTCTCTCCAAACAGTGCCTGTTATTAAAGCTAAATCTGCCATACAGGACATGTATTTTGTTTGTTTATTGGGTTGGAAACAGGCTTATGACTGTTTTCTACGCCTGTGCTACATGTAAATAACTGGTAAAAATATTTTAGATGTCACTATTCCCGTCTTATATTTATCAGCATGTGATGAGGGTTTGTCTGATTACATTGGAGCGTTTCCATTTAAGGACTCAGGTCCGGATTCACAGTTACCGGTATGTAGTTTTCATCTTACGTACATTACCTCCGAGCTTATACCGCAATCACAGAGGTCTGTCAATCCACATGGAAGAGGGGTGTGAACTCATGTGGACTTAAGCACAGTTACTCTGCCATAAGTTATCCTTAAGTCTCATGCAGATCAGCGGTTCATACCCACCTATACTGTAAAATTTAAATGCCCCCCTCCCCCACCCCCACCCCAGAAGGAACTAAGTGGAAAATCTGGCACATCCTTAAATGATTCAATGATAAGACCTAAAGACATTATAGAAATCCCCGTACACTTTGCATACATTGTAGGGCCATGTCCCTTTACGCATCTCGTAACTTAACTTGTGGTCCTGCAGAAAAATAAAAATAAAACAATAGATAATATTTTATTATGGGGAAGATTTTCCTTATGACTAATGGGGTGTATGCATCAGTAAAATCACATCATCAAGGCCCCTACTTATTTCACTAGACGGTCAGCACTAACACCACACGAGAACTAGATTCATGTAATCACACAGCTGTAATGAAGAGATGAGCCATATCTCTTGATCAGTCCATGATATTGTGCAGGGAGCAAGATACTATATTGCTGTGAATTGTAGTCGCTTCCCCTGCGATTGTCCTAAAACATCCTCCTGGATCTTGTATTGCAATAGATATGTATGACAGCATAGTGTGTTAAATGGATTTGTTCCTTGCACTACATAAGTGGCAGGAGGTGTATTTAATAAAACTAGTACATTCTGAAATGTTATTTGCTGCTATTGGTGACCTCTAGCCCCAGAAATTTACCTTTTATTATTATTGTTAATAATAATAATAATAATAATAATAATAACAGGTTTTTATATAGCGCCAGCAGATTACGTAGCTCTTTACAATTTTAACAATTAGTATAAACAAGACTGGGTAATAACAGACAGACTGGGTGGGTAGGAGGGCCCTGCTCACAAGCTTACACTCTATAGGACAGTGGGTTTTATACATAAGGCAAGTGCTATATGTCACACAATGGAGCAGCCAGGGTGTATGGTAAAAGTGCTCAGTGCTCTGTATGATCCAGCCACACAGCAGTGTTACTAACAGAGATGAAGAAATTTTAGAATAGAAAGAGATAGCTTGCGGGTTTGTGTTAATCATAAGGCAAAATGGAAAGCAAATTGGATTTAATATGGTAAATTAAGCTTAAGAAGGTTGTGAATTTAAGCTTGTTTCAAGATGTTAGTTTTAAAGGGCGCACTTGGAAGTTTAGAGAGTAGAGGATAGTCTTAATGGGCGAGGAAGGTTATTCCAGAGTGTGGTTGTATAAAGATCCTTCTAGGCCAGGGGTTCTCAACCCCGTCCTCAAGTGCCACTAACGGTCCATGTTTTTTAAATCTCCTTGCTGGAGGTGAGCTCATAACTGACAGTTACATTTTAAAAGCTCCACAGGTTTTGCAGGGAGACTTACAAAACATGGACCGTTAGTGGTACTTGAGGAAAGGGTTGAGAACCCCTGTTCTAGGCTATTCTGACTTCATCTCTAGTTGTCCACACAGGCTTAGTCTTAGTGACTCGTTGACTAGCGGTAATCTTGACTTTAAACTGTCTTTCTGTCTTACGTAGTATCTCTTTCTGTCCTTCTTAATATCTCTATAATGTACTTTGTATTTACACATATTGCCAAAGTACCAGGTCATGCGCTGATTTTCTCCACCACTCCATATCCCGAACTAACCTCTTGCTTTTGCTTAACACCTCCCTTATAAATGTGCAGTTTGGTTTATTGTTTACAACAAGGATTCTGTGATGCTAGATGCTACTTGTTCATTTAATGCTGGATAAATAGCTCATTTGGTATACGTCCCTGTCGCCATTCCTTTAGTACTGTTTGTGTAATTGTTGAACTGTTATTTTTGAAGTGTCAACTCTGCAACTGTAAACAAAGGCAGAGAGTTTGTTCCTTACATTCCTTCTAACAAATGTGTGATTGGAATATATATATATATATTTTTGCAGGCAGTGACCTTGACTGTTTGTAATGGAATCTAAAGCAATTATGTCGCTGATCGTGATGGAGAACGATGGCAGAGAGCAGACAGAATTGCATGAATTAGTGTAAACAGCAAGCGTTGCTAAGCAGTATTGGATGACAGTTGGCTTTTTAATGAGGAAAGACACACAGTAATTAAATGTTGACATACAATTATGAAATATATTAGATAACAAATCAACAGTGCAATAAGAGAATAAGAACAGACATTTCTGGAGATGGAAAAAAAATGCCCTGTGCTCAGTCATCTGAAACTGTTTTTTATGAGTGCAGGGTGAAGGTCAAGGAGGTATCTTAACTCCATCAATCGTTTGGACAGTTACAAATGACCTTTCACTTTCCATAAGACATTCAATATTCTGAATTGGAGAGATACATTTTTCTGTGTTTAGAAAATGATGAAATTGAAACCCTTCATACTGCACAAGGTGCAGCTATGTTGAAATATCCTCAACGCCTCATTCACCCTAATGTGCATTCATGCCAGCTCCCCATTAGCATGGAGCTGCTCCCTAACGGGCTGTACATGTTAGTCCCAACATGGCTACAGAGGCCGCAGACTGAAAACATTGAGTGTTTAAAGATCATAAAAAATGACTGTGTGACACTGCACATCGAGCAAGTGTTATTTTATATAAGCGCTGCAGCCCTGGAAATAACCCACTTAGAATTCCTGTATATCTACTGTACCTTTAGCAATTTAGGGTAAAAATGTTGTCTTCAGCACTATTTCAGTTGTTTCCATTCAAATACTTTCCACAATTGTTTTCCATAGATACACGACAAAGAAAGCAAACGTGAGGCCCTACAGAAGGAGCTATTAAAAGCTCAGAACCAGTACTCTGCATGTTATGATGAGGTAATCAATTTTAATTGCCTGTTTTGTATTAACCTTCGCTTTTTATTTCCTTATTCTTTGGCAGTGTAAGTACTTAAAATATACATCTATAATTAGGGATCCTGTTGTGATTGTTTATGGTTTCTGTTACCTTTTTGAAATGTCTCCATATTGTGTGCCAAACAAAATAAATAAATAATTCCCCTTTTGTTTCCAAACAGCCAAAAATGCATATTTTTCTTATTTAGAATAATGGGAACATAACCATCAAGAAAATACTTATTCAAAGCAAAACGCTGCTGTTATTTAACATTCCTATTTATTTGTTGTACTTATACTACTACATCTTAGCAACACAAGGCAGCGTTTCATATATAATGAAATGGGTGGCTCTATATATGATTTGCAGGAACTAAATTTTATGTTTGTGGGTATGT
>WWET01001104.1:194490-226917 GCA_011038615.1 Limnodynastes dumerilii | reverse complement strand
TTATTTTATATGATAAGAAACAGCATGAAGTGAAGAGACAGGAATTGATAAGTATTTGGGACGTCATACAAATATGTAAAATTTTGGATTTTGATTCATAGGACTTTTAATTTGGGTTACAATTAGCCATTAATGTTTATGTACGCATTAAATTATTTATATATGGTATTCTATATAATTGACCTGCACATGCCAATCACAGTACACAGATTGCAATCACAGTACACACATGCCAATCACAGTACACAGATTGCAATCACAGTACACACATGCCAATCACAGTACATGCCAATCACAGTACACACATGCCAATCAAAGAACAAACATGCCAATCACAGTACATGCCAATCACAGTACACACATTGCAATCACAGTACATGCCAATCACGGTACGCACATATCAATCACAGTACACACATGCCAATGACTGTACACACATGCCAATGACAGTACACACATGCCAATCACAGTACATGCCAATCACAGTACACACATGCCAATGACAGTACACACATGCCAATCACAGTACACACAGGGGCTGATACAGAGTTTGTGTGTAAGGGCAAAACAAGTGCAAGTGTAGACATGAGCAAAACAATGTTAAATTGCCAGGGAAGGCTAGATTAAACAGTGAAGACAGAATTAGACCTGAGAGGTGAAGTTTCCAGGCTCAACTTTAATTTACAGGTTTAATATAAAGCCATGCAGAATGTGAGTGTAAAAGAAAATTAAAAATAATGAAAAAGTACTTGCACCCCTCACATGGCAACACGACTTTCGCTCAGGTCTATATTTACACCTGTTTTGCCCTAACTCTGAAACTCTGGATCTGGATCAGCCCCAGTTTGTTAACAAGGGTCGCTAAATGGAATGACTGATCTCTCACGGGACAGAAAACAGAATCATTATGAAACTATTCGCTGAAAACCAAATTAAATATGTTTCCTTTGCACCGGCTACATAAACCCAGAACCCAGGCTAACATCTGTTAGGAATGCAGTTTATTTTCATGTGTTTGTGCATCCATGTTTTGAATATTCAAAAGGCAGCTTTTTGCTCAAATTATATCCTCAATATATTCCAACAAAGGATTAAACTCCAGTTTAGGAAACATAATGTAAAGATGGGACTGCAGTATTTGAAATGAACCTTGCATTTATCTGTTTTCCATCCAGTTGCTCCACCGGGAGAAACTTTTACATAAACTTAAGGAAGAAAATATTCAGCTGACAGAGCAAATCATGCAGCAGTCCCAGGATATTTCCAAGATGAGTGAAGAAAGGAAGAGGCTGGAGCTAAAACTGGCAGTTGTCACAGAGAGACATAAAACTGCACAACAAGAGGTGTGTGTGTCTGTGCTTGTGTGTGTTACAATGCATTGAGTCTCCTTCCTTCTTGAGTGCCTCTTGTCAATTATGTGTACAGAGAATATAACAAGGCATGTAATTTGCTTTATTGTAACCTCTGCTCTTCGCAAATGACAACCAAGTATGCGTCATTACTTTTTAAAGTAATGTAACCCATTTTTCTTTCATGCTCTCTTTCTCTCTGTTTTGATTGTTTCGTCTTTTCTACATTTTGAACATGAAAAAAATAAAAATAATTATATATATTTTACAGTAGTTAGATCACGGAATAATCATCAGATAGCTCCGACATCTCAACATTTTACCAGTGTGTACTCCCCTGCGATTCAGACAATGGTCTGAAGCAGCATTGGATTGTGGGACGGTTTTTCGTCTGCTGTATCTATAATCATTGTTTCGTTAAGCTGTGGAAGGCCAGCTTTCCGCTCTGACATATACGTGCACCTATCAAACAGATGCTCAGTTTTGTTTCATGGAACCTTGTTTTTATATTACTTTGCCCACAATGTAGGCTTTGAACCACTGCAGATCCTCAGAGGAACAGGAGATTCCCTGTGTAACTCCGTATAGCTGTGTGACACTATATTGTTATCTCTGTACTACTCCCTATTTTAAAAGATAATAAGGTCAGGAGAGGTTTGGTCACCTTATAAACTACTATAGGCCAATTATATTATATGTGGCGTCTGAACTAGAATACATTTTGCTAAATGTTTGCACTACAGCCCTGTTTTAAATGGTGTTCTAACATACAACAATAACTCAAAAATCTAAAACATTTTTGTATATATATACGTAAATGTTAAACCATTGTCTTTTATGAGGATTTACATTACTGTTTATTCATTTTAATACTGTTACATGTACACCAGAATGTCCCCCATTTTGAAATTGTACAGCTGATTTTCTCAGGAAATGTTGCGGTGGTTTAATTTGGGATTTATGTCTGGGAGAGAAGGAGAACTTTGGTGATAGACACCTTGTACTTCATTGTCTGTTGGTTCCATGGATCTATATATACCATTTACTAAAGAGCCTTTTTATCATCTGTACTTTTCAGTATTGCAGCGATGAAAGACCTGATTATGCTGCTCTAGGTAGGGGTTAAATTTGACTGGTTTAGATCCAGCGGCACTTTTATTTAAAGACACATCTGTAGACATATAACTTGGTAACGGCCTTTGTGTGGAATAGCTAAGGAAACATATGTTGAAAGGAACCAGCAAGAGAAAGAAATGACACAAAAAGGTTGAGAGCACAATGCCTTGTCTTGCTCAAGTTAGTTTTGAATGAAGTTAGTTATTCATTCCGGTGTCTTAACTCTCACTCATTGTCCATCTGTATTTAATTTGGCTATTTTCTTTTTTTTTTTTAGGTTAATAACAGAGATCAAATCATTTTACAACTTAAAACAGACTTGAAAACATCACAGGAGAAATATTTTGGCTCTCAAGAAGAAGTAAGTACTTTGAGAGTTTAGACTGAAATGTCTGTTAACAGATCATTCTTCAGTATCCCGAGATGTTGGTAAGATGGAAATGTTCAGCTTCTTTCCTACCATGTCCCTCTTATGCTGTGCAATTATCCAAAGCAGAATCCTCAACATGTAAAGGTTTTAATCATTTTGGGGAATGTCAGTGTTGACCTCTCTGTTACCCATCACACAATACACAACAATAAACAATTTTCAATTCAAAGGAGGAAGTTAGGGTATACATAAGTCAGCTGTCTAATTCAGTGAGAGGGAAAGTCTGACCCGGTTGCATAGTAACAATCGGAATGATGAATATGGTTTGTCACAATAGAATCGTCTAATAATGAATATTATGCAATCTTGGATTCTTTGTTTGTGGTGTTACAGCGCTGAGTTATTGCAATGTGTACAGTATATTACAGTACATTAATGTTTGGAACATAAGCAACAAAGTGCATTGTTCTATCTGAATACCAACAAAATTTAGCGCAATTTTAAGGACCGTAAATTGCTTTTATTTATCTTTTCCCTTTCAATATTAAATTCAACTATGCACAAAACATATGCCTATTATGTCTATTAAAAGAGAGTTGTATCCATCAGAGGGAGCCGCTTACAAGCGATGCTTTCATCAAAAGTAACTTTTGCTTAAATTAAAATGCATTGTCTTTTTTTTTGTGCCTTATGCCATGAATTAATGCATGACTTTGTGTATGCAAATTCCTTTTACTCTCTATTCCCTACAGAACAATAGGCTACTAGTTCACTCTATGGCTTGTTCATGCAGATGTTACCGAGCTCATGTAAGCTTCGCTTCAGTCTCCCAGTGTAGAAGGGAGGACAAACGACACTTGAAGTCATAGGATTCATTGCTTTACATTGTATATTATGTATCTACACTTACCCCACTCTTAGACTGGACAGAGGCTGAGCTTAATGTGCACAGTATTAAATTGTGACCAAAACCAGTTACGCCGCCTTGTTTTTAGGTGATGTGCAAAATAGCATTTCTACATTCAACTTTTTATTACGCTGTTCCAAAAAGCGTTATTAGAAATGATACCAGTCACAGCATTTGGCACATTTACTTATGTAGGACTGGATCAGACCTATGAAACGTAGGCGTTTTGCGCATGCATAAGGCTTTCAAGACAGATCTGAATCCTCGGATTCCAGACTTCCGAGCTTGAAGCCTTTCTGACGGTGGGACAGGACGGATTGCGTATATAGCGAGTACGCAAGGATTACAGGGGTGAGGGACTAAACCTGAACAGCTGGGTTATGTGCTATACAGATTTACGAGCCGTCCCCATTCAACCCCCTGTTGACACAAAAAGCTTAAGGTCCTGCTGATGAAACTCCTTGTGCACAAAGGGAGGGGCCTACTCTCTTATATACGAGAGTTAGAATACAGCAGCGATCTGGCTTCAGAGCTCCGAGCCTAACAGAAGCAGAGATCTGGATCCGGTTTGCAGATATTTGCAGTGTTTTACAATACAAGTTTCCCTAGTGAGGAAGTGTGGTAAGGATTCAGGTTATTAAACATTGTAATAAATATAAGTAAATATGCACTTTTGTTTGCATCAGGGTATTATTAGTACTTGCTGAACACATTGTCCATGCATTGTAACTGCAAAGATAATTTTCTATAGCTTTGTCCATAAAGATGTCATTGTAAATCCCTAATAAACATTAGAAGCAGCTACTTTGTGGTCCTGTATTCCAAACTTGTATGTTCTCTATTCCACGGATGCCATATAACCTTAACAGATGTTTGGTACAAGATTAGCTGATGCATAATTGATTATTGTAACTAACTATGCAGATATTACAGATATATTTAGAACAATGCACATATTTTTAGACATACTGCTCAGCTTCTGTTACGTGTGTAGATACATCACCTTCATCAATATTGTGATTATTACTATTGTGATCATTCGTTCTTTCACCAGCACTGCCATCATTTTACAAATGCTTCCCACTAGAATTACTTTGATACTCGCATCCGATAGCACTTATTTTTAATTCAATACCTCAAAGGGGGCATGGCCTAACCAAGCTGTAAACCCCGCCCCCATTGGCCCACAAATAGGGACAGTCTCACCGCAGGGGAAGGGGGGGCTCATTCGGCATCTATTTCTTCTCTCCAGAAGATCTTCCCCTGCCAAGCCTGGGTGCAGGATGAATGCCACAGGGCCCCACTGTTCTGAGGGCCCATGTGCACTGCACACCCTGCACCCATTGTAGATACGCCTATGACACCTGCCCTTTGTAACTTAAAATAGGTTGATAAAGCTCTAAAGCAAGTTTATACATTTGTTCCATTTCATTTATTCTTACCCCAGAATGCAGTTGGGCATAATTTATTTTAGTATGGTCTAGCAATGGTTGATTTGAATGCTCTCTCTCCAGTGTCGGCCACTTTGTATACAGGTATAACCTTTTGCAAGTCATGTCAGATTTTAAGGTCTCATTGAATACAATTATTAAAGCTCTTCACATATTCTGTGTGAATATTCTTCTCTGTTTAATACGTTTTTAGTTGGTTTGTATGTGGGTCGTCATGTTGTTAAGCTCTTAGGACCAGATTCAGAAATGTGCGCTTAAGGAGACTTACGCAAGTCTCTTGCATAAGTTCCCTTGACAAGTAACATCAGTGCATTTGTTCGGAATGGAAGAAGATCCGTGGAAGGTGGCCAGCTCTTCACTTCTGTATGCTTAAACCCCGCCAGACAGACGGGCTTAGGCATGTTAATGAAGGCCCGTGCAGACTCCGATCCATGCTGAGAAGTTCAGGTTGGTTTTGGACATGTAAGTGTCCAGAACTCTGTCTGAAAGAGGGGAGTGCTCCCCCCCTTCTGCTCTGTGCTTACTTACACTCTCTGTGTGGACTGTATAATGTGAATATTCCATTTAACCAATAGTAAAATTGTGTGATTGTGACAAACTTTAAAATGCCCATACCGATATCGTTTAAAATATATACGGAATTTTAATGCTAGTGCACCTCTAAGCTGGGAATAACATTTACCTGAACTTTGTTATTTTCAGTTGGACAAATGATGTTTCACTATTACCATCTCTTCTTCATCGTTCTTTTTAGCTAGGTTTGCAAGAGGGAGAGGTCTCAAGACTCCAACAGAAGATGAAATGTCTCCAAACTGAAGCTCGGGAACTCTGGGAAAAATCCAGTGAGCAGGAAGATCGACTCAATCAGGCTGAAAAGAGCAAGCAGCTTCTTTTACATGAGCAGGAGATACATCTCGGCCAGGTAAGTGGGGAAGAAGGTTTCATGTGATTAGTTGTAATATTTTTTCAGTAACAGAGAATTTTTACAGGTATTTTCCCCTATTAATATTTAAATACGAGTTATTAATATTCCCACAGCAGATTAGTTTTTAATTAAAAACATATAAATTTAGCATATGCTGTCATGTAATGTCAAGTAAAGTAATGATCTAGACCTTCAACTTGATCGTTGACCACAAAATGAGTATGTGGTCAATTCAGACGGGATGCAGTCACCACGTAGAATGGCTGATTTGAGGGACTGATACAGCCGACAACTGAACACAGCTTAATCAGTGCCAAAAATAGTATGGAAAGTGAAAATTCCTATTGGGAAAGGGAGGTATGTAGAAATGCCTCTATTTCAACAGTTACCTATGCCTATGGTTAGGGTTATACATATAAAGGAAGGGGGTTAACAGTAATGCCTGTGACCCTAAAGACTTAAACGGGTGGTCCGACAGCAGCTTCCCGCGGTCATGTTCTCCATGTGCACTGGTGGATCTTGGTCCTGCTAGTCTTTTCTTCTCTTTTTCAGCAATCCAGGAGACGCCGACACTTCAGAGGGCAGGGTAGGATAAGAATACTGCACGGAAGTGCGAAGCGTGATGTGAGGTCACTAGTATTTCTATTAGGGTCTTCTTGTTCCTATAGTTAGAGTGCAGTGTTCTCCTGGTTTAATGTGCTCAATTGAGATTTATAGCTATTGATGCTCTGATGTTAATACTTCTATTTTTGATATTTTCACCCAGATGTTTTTAATGAATTTTGATTAAAGATTACTATCATTTTAAAAAGCACCAAAGTGTTTCTGTGTCTCTCATATATTAGTGTGCACCCGTTTAAGTCTCAATTTAGGGTCACAGGCATTACTGTTAACCCCCTTCCTTTATATGTATTTCCATGTTTATTTGAGACCTGAGCAGCACCTATCTCTTTACATCTTGCCACATATAGGTTATTAAACTGGTGCGGCATCCCCCCTTTTTTGTACTATGGTTAGGGTTAGACTGCAGGACATGAACAGTTAAGGTTAGGGTGCTAGAAGAAGGAGGTTAAGGATAGACTGCAGAATAGTAAAGATTAATGTTAGGCTGCTAGAAGGGGAAGGTTAGGGTTAGGCTGCGGGATAGGGAGGGTTAACATTAGGCTTCTAGAAGGGGAAGGTTAGGGTTAGGCTGCGGGATAGGGAGGGTTAACATTAGGCTGCTAAAAGGGGAAGGTTAGGGTTAGGCTGCGGGACAGGGAGGGTTAACATTAGGCTGCTAGAAGGGGAAGGTTAGGGTTAGACTGCGGGACAGGAAGGGTTAACATTAGGCTGCTAGAAGGGGAAGGTTAGGGTTAGGCTGCGGGACAGGCAGGGTTAACATTAGGCTGCTAGAATCGGAGGGTTAGGTTTGACTGTGGGACATGAAGGGTTAAGATTAAGCTGCTAGAAGGGGAAGGTTAGGGTTTGGCAGCAGGACAGAGAGGGTTAACATTAGGCTGCTAGAAGGGGAAGGTTGGCGTTAGGCAGCAAGACACAGAGGGTTAGGGGAAGTTGGAAGTCTTCAAAAGTCCTGTGGGTGCTTTCACAGCGTTTTCTTGCTTGAGACTTATTGCGGCAACATTACCGTCACCGCTTTACTGCAGGGATGTGGTTTGTCACAAAACAGCCATTGTTAACGTCAAACTACTGTACATCCAATTCAGCCACACACGTACATAGAAGAACGTCACCAATGCTTTATGCACAGTGCTATTGAGGCTATCAGTAGCCACATCTTTTCTGTGATCTGTCTTATCCAGTTTGTTCTCACTTTTATCAGATAATTCTGTGTTTGCAAAGGCTTCAGGTGAAGATGGAGCTGTGATTAGGCAGGCGTAGTGTAGTAGTGCGTAGACACAACATTTTCAGTTATAAAAAATGCATAACAGCATAGGAAGATGTGGCCTGACCCAGAACTCTGCCCGCAGCGTAAATACGCCTGCTGTAAGCGTAAAATCGTCTAAAAACTATTTCCTGTCGCAACTCGGTCTTAGTTGAAAATGGTGGCGTAATTATGGACGAAAGGACGTGCCTATACTACGATTGCCGTAAGTACGATGCAATTAAGAAATGTAGGCGGTGGATGCATTTAAATCGTACAGTATGGGTGTGCTTAGGCTGTTACAAACATCGCATAATTACAAGCGGGCGTACTTACGCTAGGAAAAGTTAAGGCAGGGTTCAGTAAGCGTGAGGAGGAAAAATTATGGTCGACCATAGGGGAGTGTCCGGGGGAGTGCATTGTATTTACGCTGGGCATAAATACGATCGGCGCTAGTGCGTAGGTCTGGATCAGGCCCATGGCCTCTAGTGACATCTGCCAGCTATACATGAGTCACTTGACACTAATGGCCCAACCACACCATCCAGTAATTGTATGAAAGTACCCTGCATGACTGTCAGATACTACGATTGGACTGCGTGTACAGGTTACATATTGTATCTCACCTGCTCTTTGCATCTCACTGCACTTGCAATGCTATATATCAGTTCAATCTTCCATTCACTTGCTCTATTTTCTTCTCCACTACTTCTCTATCATTTTTCTTATAAATGACACAAGCTGGACCGTTCTATGCAACTTAAGAAGGTGATTTAAATAATTCAGTAATTGCAAAGATTTGGACCCAGGTAATGTCCTCGCACAAACATTACATAAGTGCGATCCCTTTGTGGTGGAAATTATAGGTGCAACTGCACTGATAAGGTAATCACAAATACCAAACAACATGTATCAGCCATAAGCGCTTCTAACACACTTCCTTGAATAATTAATCATTCTCACTGTATATGCACAGTATTTACCAAATAAACATACTTACTTGTGCTTTTTACAACTGCCAACCAAGAAGTGCTCACAACAAATACTATGATCAGTTGTTGCCATATGTGCATAGTAACATTACATTATTATTATCAGTATTATCATTTTTTTTCCATTTATTTTTTGAAATCGTCCTATTGTTGACAATTTTGCAAGTCGGTTGTAGCAATGGTGGTAGGGAGCAGGACCGTCGAAGTTCAGCAATTAGCAGGATTTTCCCAGACCCTAGTGAAGGTATAATAAGCATCCTATTATGTGCATCCTTCCATTTGAGAGTAAAGGAAAGTATTGTAGCACTGCTGAGTTGATTTGCTGCTGTGTTGTTTTTGCTACTAATATTTGAAAGTGTTGGTAAACCTTAATCAACAGCAACTATAGAATTTTGAAAACTGAAGCTTGTAACAGCCGCTGTAAGCAGAGAAACTTCCAGTGTACACTATTTAAGCCATTTACTGGGTAAAAAAAATAATTGTTCCGTCATCTGTACAATTTTCCATTATGCAGGCTTCCCATTCATCAAGTTAAATAATAGCAACTTGTGAGTGAAGTTGACAGGTTGGCAGAGTGATTTAAGGAATTAAATTTGAGATCTTTTACTCTTCCCAGATCTGTGAATGTTCTGGATTTTACAAGTAGACATGTGGGATCAAATGCCATATATACATTCTCTGAACATTTTAAAGTGTGATGAGATAATCGCTACAAAAAAAGTACTCAGTGTACTGCTCTACGAAATAGTGGAAACAAAGCCCTTTTAATGCTTTTTGTTGTAATCTTTAATGAAGCGTCTCAAAGCTTAGTCTTTTGCGTAGTGCCAAAATAACTGCGCATCTCCCCGTGTAGAAATGGTGAAGAGTTACTAAGATGCAGGCATAAAGTTAGCTCAAGTCTCATTCTGTCTTCAACAAAAAGCAAATAATTGTGTGTAAATTAGAGAACTAGCATTACTACTGGCACCGTTTTGGCGTCATTTTTTTGACACATTGAGCTGGATCCAGACTTAAGTAAGTGCTTGAAATTAGATACACCTGGGCTAAACCATGTTGATATCAGGGGGGAGTCAAGATAATTGTATTCTTTGTATGCAGGGATATATTTTTAAATTGCTTACTGCACACAGATACTGACCAGCTTTACTATCACACTGTTATTTAGACTTGGAATAGGAAACATCACCTCTCACCTCTAGTACTGTTTGCAGCAGATAAAATATGACTCCCCCTGCAATCAACATGGTTTAGCCCAGGAGTAACAAATTTTATGCACTTACTTAAGTCTGGATCCAGCCCAATGTCTGTTGCAGATATGTGAATATAGATGTCTTTTCCCCCAAAAAATATTTATAGTAAAGCTTTCTGATCCAGGGTTAAAAGAAAATTTTGTGCGTAGCTTCTGGATGCTAATATACGGAATTTCTCCCCTTCATACGGCTCTCCCTCAGCTCTAGGGATGCAGTTGCCGTTCTGAGGGGCCGAATTTGAAACGTGATACAGCCGCCAGCTGAACGGCAACTGTGTTCATTGCTCAAAAAAGACCAAAATTTTAAAATTACTATTGGGAATAGGAACCTATTTCCCCGTTACCAATAGCAACAGACAGCGGCATTGGGTGTAGAGTTAATACTTAAGGGGTATGGAGGGTTAGGGTTAAGTTGCATGGGATGGAGGATTAGGGTTAGGCTTCAGGGCATGGAATGTTTGGGTTGGGGCTAAAGAAAGGGAAGGTTAGGATTAGGCTGCGGGAAGGTTAGGGTTAGGTAAGATAACTTACCTTTCAGCAGAGGAATCTTTGCAGCTCCAGTCATATCTCCAGCGCTGTCTAAAATGCATTCAGCTGTAGTACGATTGTTCCTTTAAAATAAAGACCAATACCGGCGAGCCACAATCCTGCTCTCCAACATGCAGATAATGGATCCGTGCCCTGGACCCTACCTTAAATATTCTGCATTCAACTCTGCATGGGGAAAATAGGATGGTACGTAATGGATAATCTCAACCCTTTAATGTAAGATTTAAATGACAAAGCACACCCACCGTGCGTATTTCATTCACATGGTCGGTGACCCAGCCCCCCATGCGGAGGCTGATTTCCAGACGGAACACAGCGTTGCGCGGTTATGGAAGATATCTACGGTAGATATTGCGCATGCAATATACAGCTGACTTACGGAAGACAGCTCTATTCAGTTCTGGATCCGGCTCTTTATTCGGAATGTTGATATCATAGATTATTTGACATATGTGACATATGACTATTTTAACTTACATACCTTTAAAATGGCACCCAGCTATTTCTTTCCTTTCAAATTAAAATGATTGCCTCGGGTCCCTTACAGTATTACAAAAGAATGCACATTAGTATTGATTTTATAAAGTGTTGACATCTCCTAATGTGCTGTACAGAGCACATATTACAAACATACAGGGCACATACAATAGTATTTACTTAACATCACATACAGACACAATATAAAGGAGAACCTTGCTTAAAAGAGCTTTGAATATACTAATGTATTTCTGCACTGTTGCGTACTGCCATTGAATAGCAAGATTGCAAATACCTGTTGTTTGTTTTATACAATATATCTTTATGTTTTAACAATTACACCGGCTATCTAAAGAGGCATACGCTTGGTAATAATAACAGTTTTCCCGAGAATTTTCATTGATTGTTGAAAGAACGAGACTTGGCTCATGCTCTTGTGAATATGGGTCCTGCATAGTGAATGAAGCCGGTTTTACAAGTCAAATTGAAAGCTCTGGAAACAAGCGCTGAGCTGCTTAGAATAAGCAGGATGTGGTGTGCAATCAGCGACTCCTAGAATAAAAATTAGCAACTAAACAATATGTCTCTGTGCTTTTTTTTCTTAAATATGATGCACAGAAATATCTCTCTTACTCTTGTCCTTCCGCCCGGCCTTTATAGTTTGCTCTCTTGTGTTTGTCCATGTGGTAATTTATGCAACATAACTTTTCCCCATGATCTTTATCCTTCCTTTCTTATTAATGAGATGCACATTCAGTTCCTCCCTACTCCATATTAAACATCCACTGTCCTGTAGATACTAGTATCTGACTACAAGTAGTGATTATTTGTATTATGGGAACTATTTTTACGCTTATTTCTTTTCATCTGCTAGCGAGACACCTTATTCTTGTTTTTCTCATTTTTGTACAATGCGTGTCTCCTTTAATCAGACGGACAACTGTGGACCGTATTCACAGATACGTGTGTAAAAAGTACGCAAATATACGCACCTACGTTGCAAGGCAACACCCATAACCCTTCCCTCGCACGGACGGGTTTACGGTGACTTCCGCCTCCTTAGGGCACCCTTAAGTCTACGTGTGTACTTACGCATGTATGTAACTTACATACGTGTGTATTTATCTAACCGCACCCTCAAATGCCCTTTAAATGCTTCCCCCCGCCCACTTTCACATAATTTCCACCGTCCGGATAAAAGCCACGCCCCTCCGTATGTATGTTCCTAAGTGCGATTCACAAGTCCATGCCGAAAGTACTTACATGCGTAAATACTATGTAATGTGCGTGGAAAAAGTTACTACGCATGCGCAGTTCATCCGATCCTAAAAATACGCACGCAAAAACGAATCTGTGAATACGGTCCTGTAATTCTAAGCCTAGCATAAGGCCTGCTTCTCATTTAATGTTAGGAACTTACAAAAGCCTCTTGCATAAGTCCCCTTTAATAATACATCTGCGCATGAGCACGGCAGATGGTACACTATGGGTTTCCTAGCATATAGAACTCAGTTCCATATATTCATACATAGGGACAGCACTTCAATTCCACATGCCTAATCCCTGCCAGACAGGTGGGGATAGGCATGCAAAGGAAGAACTGGGGGCAGTGGTAAGCAGATCTGTGCAGAGAAGGTAAGGAAGGGTGAGTGAGAGAGGGGAGTGCACTCCTCTTTTCCGTGCAGACTTCCAGATCTCTGCATATGGAAAACACACAGAGATCTCGATCAGACCCAAAGGGCCAGATTTACTAAGCTGCCTGTTTGGAAAAGTGGAGATGTTTCCTATAGCAACCAATCAGATTGTAGCTCTCACTTTCCTATTACATACTTGAAAATGTCAGCGTTGTACTGTTGGATTTTTTAGGGGACATTAAAAAAGACCAACAGATCACAGAATGGATCCTAGAGCAGGGGCAGCACTTAGGGTACTAATACAGTCAGGCAAAAGCAGGAAAGAGGCCTGATTAGATTAGATTTGTAATGGGGGGGTGGGGAGTAAATAAATACTTTCAAGTTTTAAGATCCTCAATAATTGTACAATAAAGCTTCTATTTTAGAGTCTGTTTTTGTAAAGAACTCATTTTCTTTCATATAATGGTGTTATAGGCAGTTTAGCTGTGATTTTCTTTAGGTCACATCACATGTTACATCCATTTTTTGTCCTGTGTACAAATAAGAGAAGCTGATGCTTTGTTATGATATTACATATAGGAATGCAAATAA
This sequence comes from Limnodynastes dumerilii, assembly GCA_011038615.1. Classification (NCBI taxonomy): domain Eukaryota; kingdom Metazoa; phylum Chordata; class Amphibia; order Anura; family Limnodynastidae; genus Limnodynastes; species Limnodynastes dumerilii. The sequence continues at coordinate 213,443 of WWET01001104.1, read as the reverse complement.
AAAGGTGTAATTAGTTGATGAACAAATCATATTGTGATACAATGATTGCATATTATTATGTTGTTGCATGCATGGAAAATGTTTGCTGGTCTTATACATATTTCACAGATGTTAAATGTTTAATTTTACACTGCAATTTTCCATTAATGTAGAACATGCCCACTCCCCAAATCTCTCTCCACAGTTTACATTTCCACCTAGTGTTTCCAATGTGCAAAGCTGCTTCTATCTTTGCTTAGCAGCTCAAAGCATTCGAGCGTTGACAGTAGCAGCACATCACATTGCAGCTTAGTCAACTCCTTCATGACGGTGCTATCTAGACTGACATAGTTGGTCCAATACATGGCTGTGGAAGCATTAAGTCTAATGTCAAACTGACCTACTGCGGCTCTATTCAAGATAACTCTGTTATTCTTTCATTTGGAAATGCAGCATTTGAGATCTGCCCAACAGAGGAATGCACTTTAATACTTCATTTTTTTGATGAAGGATAAAAATATTTTGATTTTAAGTATATTAAATTAATGAGTTATGGAATCTAAGTTGAATAGGTTGATTACAGCTTCATAACAGAACATTAGGTCATATCCTGAACTAGGAGCATATTGCGGACATATGGTGGGGTACACATACTAAACTGTGCATGGAGATCTGGCATGTCCCACGTATGGAAGGTGTTGATGTATGAAATAATTTCCGTACGTCCAGGGCTTTCGTGCATAACCACAGTACTGCGCATACAGTCCACCCCGCCCATTTTTATCAGTTAATCTTATCCATCTAAATTAGTATTAATATATGACAGTGTTTCCTGAAGAACATTCTAGGTGAGGATTCAATATAGTCGTTAAATATTATAAATACTATGCCGTTACATATTTATGTAAATCTTCAATCCTTTCTTTTTCTATTGTTTTTGTTTAACCTATAAATGTAATATAAACCAGATTTGATGCAATATATCTTTTAGATTCAGAATTATGTGATGATTGTAGAGAAACTTCAGAAAGATCTGGATCACTCCAAACAGTGTCATACCACCGACTTAGAACGATGGAACCAAAACTTATCATTGATGCAGAGGCAGCTGATCTCAGAAAGCTCTGCTCATCAAGCGGATCTGCTGAAAATACAAGAATACAAGGATAAAATATTATCCCTGGAACACAATTTAGAGGGTGGTGATCTTGCCTACCAAGAGGCAAAACAGAAGGTAATGACATCTTCATACACTTTGTTCTGTGTCTGTCTAAAGTTTGAAATAAAGTACCCTCATGCTACTTATGTGAACTTTTCAATTGCCGACCAATAGCAGTTGCTCACTCACTACTTAGTGTGTATACTTAAAAGATCGAAAAACAGGATGTTGTGGTTTAGATAAGCAGAACTTAGGACCAATTGATTTTTGTCTCTACATGTGGTATGTCAAGTTCTCTCCTCTTCCACCACTCCGTACCTCTCCTTCCTTATCTCCATCCATACTCCCGCCTGACCTCACCGGTCTGCTGGTGACCGCCGCCTCAACTCCAACCTGATAACTACCTCTCACTCCCGCAACCAAGACTTCTCCAGGGCTGTCCCTCTGCACTGGAATAACCTACCACAACCTATCAGGCAATCCAGCACCCTTCAATCCTTCAAATGATCCCTCAAACAAACTTCTTCAGGCTAGCCTACCCTTCCCCCACGTAAGCTTACCTGCCCTCCCCATCTTCATCCTTGTGTCTCCTGTTTGTTCACCCTCTCCCACTTAGCATGTTAGCTCTTATGAACAGGGCTCTTATCCCACCTGTCATCACCCCTCTATCTTTTCCTCATTAATCCCCACCTTTTCTCTACTGTCTATCTCTCTCCTTATTCATCTGCTCCTACACACATATCCAGCATCTTTATTTTTCATACATAATGTTCTGCTATTTTTGTACTGTACTTTATTTTTGCATTATTCTTGTATTGTATTCCTTATTTATTTGAACTTGTACCCTGTCTGTTAATTGTATTGTATATGTAACTATTACCTTTGTACAGCGCTGCAGATACCGTATGGCTCCCTATAAATAAACGTTGTTATTATTATAATTATTATTATATTATTATTATTATTATTATTATAATTATAATATAGTTCTTACTTTATTAAGTATTGACTGCACAAAGCCTGACTCTCCCTTCTTTTGGTATACTCAGGTGAAGGGCAGATTTAAAAAAAATGCTTGTTCTACCAATACCCTCTGGTGGTGGATCATATATAATGTAGAGCTGGCTATAACTGCTATAAGGAGTGGTGGCCAGGCAGTTTAGCATGTTAAGCCACAGGGTTTTGGAAGTTGGGTGTCATACGGACCTCTGATTTCCCCCTATAGCCGTTAAATGGTTATCAGTCATAAAATTACCAGAATGACACTGTATTAAATACTCCTTGTACCACCTTAATGTGGTGTTTTTTCTTGTTCTTGTTTTTTTTTTTTATATATTTGCTTTTTTTTCCACTTATGAGTGTTCAGGTAACTGTATCTTTTAACTTATTCCAGCACAGGATGATAAAAACCGCATTGCTCAGTTTATGTCATGTGAAAAACATGTTTGTCTCCTACTTTTCATTCCCCAGAACCTAAAACATAAACAAATATTGACTTTATTTCCTGTCTATTTCTTCACTTTTAGATTGAAGCTCATGAGGAAACCATAAAAAATAAAAATTTGAACATAGAGCAATTACAGCAACAGGTCAGAACACTTGAACAAACTATCGTAGAAAGCTGCAATGAGGCCAAATCATCCAAGTCTGCGCTAGACACATATAAGAAGAAATATCGGGCTTGCATTGACACCATTAAGTCTCTGGAAAATCATATTGACTGTCTACAGGTACAAATTAAAGAATGTGCTGGTGAGGTAAGAACAACATTCATTGGGAAGTCATTTATTTATTGCACATTGTCAAGAATCTTGACTTATTATATCTTTATGCAATACATAGCTAATATTAACAAGATGTTGGTCTGTACTCAGTCATTTTGTAAGGTGTGTTTGATTATGGTCTGATCACCTTATTGTATTCTGGCTTTAACTTTTGCTCATCTGAAATGTCCTCAGATTTTCCATAGCTGGAGATATGATAACTTGTACCAGATGTGTTTGACAACATATATGTATGAGTTATGCTCAAGCAATTGCAGGTAGCACAAAAACAAGCAGGAATTTCATGTGTATGAGTATGGCAGTCACACAAATAATTCAGTGTAGGGCATGACAGAGGCCACGAGGGAGGAAGACAGGTCTGAGATTTGAGCTAGAGGAACCCTTCCCGTGAGAGCTGGCATTCTAGAGATAGGAGTAGGAGGAAATGGGACAGCTAATCTGGTGGGTGGAAGACATAGCCAACTTGTTTCTGCAGTGCTCAGTTCTATAAGGTCTTAATTGAGCATTGTGAGGAAGTGAGCGGTATTTCTTTACTCTTGCCATGTCCTGTGATAAAATATATATTCATATTAACACATCATAAAGGGGGACTAACCTTTAAGTTCAACATGCTAAAAGATGTCTCAAAAGCAATAAACTTTTAAATATAGTATTTTTGTGCTATTCATTATAATTTACATGAATATGGATGCAAATAAATCTATAACATAAGTATTTGGGCGGCCTGCAGCCAGCCATTCTGCTGGGCTAAACCCTTTGCAATATGGTGGACCATATGGTTGTTCTTGGACCTTTCATAGCACTTTTGTTGCCTGATGAGACTACTGTGCTCTGTAGACGATAGACTGTGGAGTTATGGACTAGCTTCAGACCTCTGCATCTGTGCCGAGCACAGCAGCAGTGGAGATCCAAAGCCGGATCCCCGCCACATCCAGCTTTCCTTACACACGGACTTACGAACAGTCGGCTCTTCCTTAAGATTTTTGCACCATCCTCATTTAAAATGAGAACTCTGATGCCGGATCCCTGCAGCATCCTACATTCCTTACTGGCAAGGGTGGCTACTCCCCTTACTTGTACAGAGTTTCAAGAGCAGGACCTTAACCTAATGTTTATGCACCTATGTAAAATGGAGATGGCGTAGAAGTTTGGATAGTACGTAAGGGATGAAACTTTGAATATGTCCCCCACCTTGTGTACTTGTTGTATGCAGAAAACAAGTGTTTTTCTTAAGTCTCTGTCCAGTCCAATGTTATTCTAATTAACAAACCAAAGCAAATGAATTGGTTAAATTGTTCATGATTGAGCGGTGTGTTATTTTTTTAAACCAGCACTTTCTATCTCCTCCTCCTAGCTTCAGACACTAGCAACAGGAGGAAATACATTTCTTGCACCTGTTCCTCAATTCATTTCCTGTACATCCAAACTCCTGCTGTGATTGGTCACTCATTCTGATATAAACAAAGATCGAAGTGGGGCAGTATATGGGGGAACACTATGGGGATATAAGTATATCACTTCTCCCACTGTTTTAATTAAAAAAATATACATCTCAATTCTCATCTATTATATCTATGTTTCCATAGCACTACTTCTATATGTCCATACTGCCACTTCTAATATCTATACTGCCACTTCTACATATCCATACCACCACTTCTACATATCCATACCACCACTTCTAAATATCCATACCACCACGTCTAAATATCCATACCGCCACTTCTAAATATTCATACTACTTCTTCTACATATCCATACCACCACTTCTAAATATCCATACCACCACTTCTATATGTCCATACTGCCACTACGTCTAAATATCCATACCGCCACTTCTAAATATCCATACCGCCACTTCTAAATATCCATACCACCACGTCTAAATATCCATACCGCCACGTCTAAATATCCATACCGCCACTTCTACATATCCATACCGCCATGTCTAAATATCCATACTGCCACGTCTAAATATTAATTTCAACCACAGAATATAAGTGTAAGACGGTGGTGTTCGGTGAGTCTTGTCTAATGTGACCAAAACAATTAGTTTAATCTCCTCCAGTTAGTGGCCTGGTTTTAGTTAATGAAGATTGAAGTAATTGATTATTGCTCCTCTCACCTGCAATAAGTTAGGGGTTGATCAAGAGACATCAGAGTTTATTAGTATTGTACATTTGCACAACGGGAGAAGCACAGAAACGGTTTATTTTTTAATTCAATAGCAGCGAATTCCCGCACATATTTCTCAAGGTTTTTATTTTTAGATTTTTAGATTTTTTTTTTACAATATAGAGATGATTTAAATTAATTTAGTTTTGTTTAAAATAAATTTGTATTAATGAAACCAATTTATCATTAAGTAAAATATACTTTGAAGCATACATGCTTGTATAGGCTGCTGCATTAAAATGATGTACCTATACACCTCCTTTTCAAACGCGTGCTCATTTGCAGTACTACTTATTCAGAGCTGCTACTGTCAGAGTACAGAGTTCCACTTTTCCATTCCTGCAGCTTAGTAAATCTAGGCTATATACCATACGTGCGAGGAGAGTGCACACCCCCGTCACTGCCCTTGTACCTACAGGCATTCTGCATCCAGAACCCTACCTTAAATGTTCCATTGCGGAACTCCCACTTATGGAATACAGGATTGTGCATAAGGGAAAACCCTTACTGTACAAATAGCTTTCCAACACCCAACCACCATGTGTAACTCATATGCATGGTGAGTGGGCCCGGTGAGTTAGAGAGTGACTTTCTGATCGGAATGCAGTCTTATGTACATTGCATGCGTAACTTGGCTTGCGTGAATTCTGGATCCAGCTCTTTTTTTAGGAATATGCGCTTTACCATGCATTGTAAAATATTTGTATATATAGTAGATTAAGTACTGTATACATACATACATACATACATTGATGGCTGTCATTTAAAAAATAATCTGTATTTTATATGTTCATTCCACAAGTTTATATGCAGCAGCATAATTTTTATTTGCTACTGTTGGGAGACAGTGCTTTCTATGCTAAGCCCAATCAGGGCGTGTTACTACTATATCTTCAGTTTACATTTATTTTCACAATTAATCAGAAACATCTCTGAGGGAGTTACTTGCAGTTCTACCTCGTTCCCTTTCCATTATTTTCTAGCTGTGGGCTGCAGTGCAATGAAATAATAATGTGGCCACAATAAAGCTGCATGCGTTTCCCCAGAGGCGAGAAATGCTACTCTCCACACTTTATATGACACACAATACTAGATTTCATTAGTATCATGCTTCCATTGATTTTTTTTTCTCATGACACTTTGACCTATTAAAATATAGGAAGCGTGGTGTCAGATCTGACTGCTTTTCTTATCTTTTTTTTTTTTTAAATTGTATGTCTGTTTATGTTTACCCTATCCTTAATGATTTTTATTCCAAAAGATTGAGGGATTGATTCTCTACTGTTATTCTTTTTTTTAAATTCTTTTTCATATATATTACTGGAAACATTCATATTTCAGGTAAATCCTGGACATAGCAACTTCTTTGATTTAGGATTTTTAATTCATCTAAGTGTGAATGTAAAAATGACATTTTCCCTGACTAATAATGTCCCCTAATGTTTGCACTTATCTCCGGTGGCCACCGTGTCCTATACTAACTGTGTATGAATGCAGTGTGTGGTGTATTAAAAGAATAAAAGTTTTTGAGTAGAATCTTCTTAAGTTGCTTGGAGACTGTTGTCCGGTTGATTGCAGTGACATCCCTGTTGTTCTGGTCCGGTCCTCTGCCTCTTCGGTACTTGACACGGCGGTGACAGGCTCCTTCTTCTTCCGTGCTGCTCCAAATGACCGTTCGGGCGCTAGGGGGCAGCCTTTTATGTAAATGATGACGTCAGTTACACTCGGGCCTGAGTTTATGGCGATTTTATGGTCTGCGATTTTTAAGAGGCCTAAACTCACGTGAGTTTAGCTTTAGTGAGTACAGAGATTTGATATTCACAGCAAACTCAGGTGATTTTAGGCGATCTTTTAAAAATCGCGTTTTGTAAATATACCCCAAAGAGTGTGATTGCGAAGAAATCTTTTAGCTTGTTAGCACATCGTTGCATTTACTCTAGAAAGGCTTTTCTGAAATTTTTTGGGATTGTCACAATTATCTTGATAGTAACATAAAAGTTACCATAGCAAGAAGGCGGGGCCTAAATCTGGATGGAAGGGACTAGGCGAAGCCAGGCGAGACTAGGAAAGGAACTGGGCGTGATTGCTGACTGATAGAAGCTGTCAGAGGCCGACAGCTTAAAACAGGTCTCGGCACTCATACATGGAGTACCAAGTGCTGATTTAAGCTGTCTGACCTCTGACAGCTTTTCTTACAGTACAGGCTTAACCGTTCTCCATGCCCCATAGCAGTTGCAAGCTTTGCGCTGCCTGTGGTTACACCCCTAACTTCTTTGTTGGCGCATAAAAAGAGAGAAAGTTAATCTGATCCTAAAAATACGCATTGAACTCCATGTGAAAACGGATCTGTGAATCTGGTCCTATATGAGAAGTGTTTGAGCATGTGCTTCCCATGGTTTTATTCCAAGGAGGTATCTGTGTCACTAACATGTGTATATTAGACTTGGATTTTCATACAGAAAACAACCTGAACTTTTTTTTTTTTTTTGAATCCAAGAAAGTGCTTTAGGACAACTGTAAATGAATGATGAAAGGCATTGATGTCTGAAGAAAACAAAATCTGGACTTAATTCTTTTTATCCGTAACAGATTAACAAAGTGTTGTTTTTTTTTTATTCCTACAATTATAGCACTTTCAGTATAACTGATGCTTTCCAGCCACATTTAGAAGTAAAATCTTTCTCACAGGATGCCTGGTAGAAAAATAATTACTGGGCAAGATCAAAGATGACTTTTTAGAAAAAAAAATAAAAAGAAAGTAACTAAAAAAAAGAACTGCCTTGTCTTTTTACTGTGTAAGGAAATGATCCACTAATGACAAAGGTAAAAGAGAGAACTTGTGGAACCTTCTTAGTCTTCTGTTCCATCCTTTATCACTGTCTGTGATATGTTATAAGAGGGGAAAAAAAGGGGCGGATTCAGAGTTGCGTACCCGTGAAAACGTTAGACGTATGCGTGGCGGAATTGCGCACTTCGCATGCGCTAGAAGCGTATTGATGGTCGTAAAGCAGGCGCATGCGGTGCCATTTTTCTGTCTCCGCCAGCTTACGAATCCATGTCTATTTGTATGCAAAAAGGGGCGTGTTGGAATATAGTAATGTATTTTTGGGGCGTTTACTAGCTGATTTGCGCTCATCCGTGTTGACAGTTTGCACGCGCTTACTACTTTTCTTGGTTCCTGACCACGGTGCAAGCGTATTTAAAACCGTTTTAATTGGAAAATTCCTCAAGGCAGACACCTGACTCATTTACTAAAAAGTAATACAGCTGCTACAACAATATTTAATATAGATACAAACAAGCAAAGTTGCGGATATTTGCAGGAAAATTTGTAACTGTGAGGCATTTTCATATAGCTAAGGTTTATTTTAGTTTGTTTCATGCACTCGCCCTTTTTATAATATTTTTTATAATTTTTATATTTATTTTAAAAACTTAATTTTTCATAATCCTAAAAAAAAATCAGTTTTCTTTTGTATGTTGTTGGAGACTAAATTAAAACACAATACTACAAATTAGTGTTTCAAACATTTATATACCATATACAACTATTACATAGTTTACAATTTGAATATTAATGTTTTTTTTACAATTTCAAACCACATACATTTTTTGGAAAAGTATTTCTTTTACATTTTAAAAAACAAACAAAAAATACCTTTGTGCATTTCTGCATCCACCTTTCTTTAAATTAAATGTATGTGGATGGAAATATGTTGTTATGACTCGCGTGCGCACATTCCACTCAATTGATCAATTAGACGGACGCATGGAGGCGCGTCAGAGAATGAATAGCCGTATTCCAGATGCGTGGAATTCATGCTTAGATTTTTTATGCGAATATGTTCAAATTAAACAAGCAAGATTTACATTAGTTTGCGCACACATGCAACTTTGAATCTGGTTTCTAATGTTTTTCTTTTAAAATAGCAATTAAAAAAAAAAAGTTCTGTAGTGTTATATTAAATGCAAACACTATGGGGGGAGCCCAAAAAGGACTACATCTGACTCCTGGACAAGAAATTTGTAGCACTGAGCATGTGCAGCACGGTAGCGATTATTAGCAAGTGCAGTAAGGAAGCATGTTTATAAAAGCATTTCACCTGTAATCGCTTTTGAATCTTTACAGCTGGTCTATATATTTTAATGGTAATGTGGGTGTTTCATCGCAGCTGTGTTCGAACCTTCAGCCAATTTTCTATTTGTGTCCTTATGAAATCCTGCACCAGCTCCAGTGCTGTGTACCTGTCTGATGGAGGAAAATATTCTTTAATTAAACCCTCTTCACACAGTTAAACACAGACCAACAGACTGCGCAGCACTAAAGAATACTGACTGGTTCATCTTCTAAATGAAATAGCAGCACATATGCTAGTATTTTGCTCAGACATTATATATATATATATATATATATATATCTTTATTTATATTTTTATTTTTGTTAGTGTTTTTTTACCTTTTTGTTTTAAAAAAAACTTTTACAATTAAACATCAAATAACAGAAGGCAATTTAAATTCTGGATTATTTATAGCATAATTTTTTAGAAAACTGCATTACACCTCTCAGCCTTTTTGCTTTTATTCATTTCTTTGCATGTTTTATAACCCTCCATGCCCTGTAGCCTAACCCTAACCTTCCCCATAAGCCCTAACCTTAGCTTGTCGCAGCCACCTTAAGCCGAGCATTTGGCAAATAATACAGCCGCCGTTCAGCTGGCGGCTGTATCAGCGGTCCGTATGGTCGTTGGTCCCCACGCAACTCTTAAAACCGGGCGGAGCAGGCGGGCGGAGGTGATGGAACGCCCTATTGGATGGATCTGCTAGCAAACTAAGTTCCACAAGCCTGGAGATCTGTATACTCAAGTATATATATTTATATATATATATATATATATATATATATATGCAATCTTTTTTGTTTGCGTTTTTTAAATCATTATATTTTGTAATGTACAACACAAGTGTGTGTGCGTGTGTTTTTTTTTAAATGATTATATTAAGTAATGTAGCAATTTACTATCAAAAGACCAAAGATGCCAAATCCCCCAGCAGCAAAAGCTTTTTTTTTCCACATGGCACAGTTGTTTGTTTCTGAAAAAATGCTGGCCGTCGTCCAACAGTTCATTCCACACATGGAATTTAGATCATGGCCACATGCCAAGTTACAGTGTGCCTTCCGTGTAATGAGCACTGAATTAAGCATCAGTGCCCGAGGAAGTGTTGTTGTGGGGTAACTCCGCTTGTAACATCGATAGGAACAAAAAAGTTAATTACTGTTCGCTGCCATTGTGCAATACGTCATTACTTTTATATGCTCTGTAATTATAACTAAAACAATTGAGAAGATCTTAGCTAATTAGAACACTCGAGGGACCAGAAACACATGCCAAGAATCACTTGGGTACTATTAGAAGTCAAGAGAGTTGGCTTTGTTTCATATTGTCATGTAATTGAGACATCTGAAGAGTATAACAGTTTTTGCATAGTAAATGAACATTGCATGTGTTTTTTTTGCAGACGTCTTTTGTTGTTGCCTTTTGTTCACTAATGCTTCTGTGGCATGCTTGGCAAGCTACAACAGATATTCAAACCATTTGTTATCATATTGTCCTTTAATGCTTGAACAATACATCTATTAGATATTCTACACTACAGTCACCTACTGCTTTATCTTTGTCTACTGAAGGAAAATATTCAAGTCGTGCCACTTGTAACATATGGAAAATGATTATATTTTACATATTTGGAAAATAGAACATTTGATGATAGAGCTCTTGATTTACTGTATCCAACTTTGTAATTTTGCAGTGTTTTGGAAATCTGAACATAGGATGTGTGGGGATCCACTATGAGAAACCCACTGTATCTACGCATCCGAGTGAACACACCGCTTCCCTTGCACTGATCAACTTCCGAGACCCATACGCTACAAGTTTTCCCACTCGTGTTAACTGTAAATGGCAAAGTTTGTGGAAGTCTGGATCAGTGCACAGTCTGTTAATACATCTACACTGTACCTTGTACTACTAAGCCTCTCCCCCTTCCCCCTGTTGGAAGCGGGTGTGGTCCCCGCTTAGAACAGCTGGGTGAAAACGACCCTATAGGAATATAGGACCGTTTTCATCCAGCCAGTTTCGAACTGGCTGGGATTTCGATTGCATATCCTTCGATGAGACATAGCAATTGATCCACGGAGCACCGAGCTTTCGGTGCTCCGAAAGGTAAGGAAAAAAAATACCCCAATACTTCCCCTGATTCTAACCCTAACCCTCCCTTCCTGGCAGCCTGACCCTAACCCACCATCTCCCGCTGCCTGACCCTAATTCTTCCTTCCCTTCAGCCTGACCCTAACCCTCCCTCCCCTGCAGCCTGACCGTAACCCTCCCTCCCCTGCAGCCTGACCCTAACCCTCCCTTCCCCGCACCCTGGAGATGTTACTCACCTTTCCCTGCGGTCCGGCGGTAGCGGTATTTCCGAATCAGAATGGGTGAGCATGCGGATTGGCATACTCGCTCATTCTAAAAAAAATTCTAAACATCTGAAAAGGAACTTTCGGATGTCCCTATTTCAGAAATCAGATTTTCTAACCGGACACTGACAAGAGTTAGAAGCTGCTGGTAGTGTCATTTGTTGGAAGTCTGGAGAGAGCATTAAGCGTTGATCTACAGTATGCAAAAACAGAACATATATGATGTAGCAGTCAGAAATCTGGAAATAGTACAATAACTATTCTACGGTACTTAAATATGTAATGAAAAGATATCATGATGAATCTAAATTCATTTATCCATCATGCATACTTTTATATATTCTTCTAATAACAAATTGTTCCTACAATTTTTTTCACTTTTTGAAACGTTCCCACATGAGTCTTGAGTGACTCCATGGCATCTTGTTTGGTTTATCCAGAAACATTACTGTGCTCGGATATTTGAGGCTTATGCTGCAGCAAAGTAACAGATTCTTGCTCCCATAAAAGATGTTTTGTGACATCTCTTAGTCTTCGGCTTTAGGAGCTAGCCAGGCTCAGTAGAGCGATTGCCTGGACTGGTTCCATGTTGGACTACTTTGGACCAGGTCAGCAGGACTTTTTATTTTTGTTTACCATAATATATTCTTAATATGCTGCCCCTTCCTTTTCCCCAGTCTAAAACAGTGACTCTCTATGTGCACTGAATTAGGCTACAACAGTTATAGGTTTGTATTCAATGTGTACTTCATAGAAAGTAACATTGAAAGTGACGGCAGATAAGAGCCACATGGCCCCTCCAGTCTGCCCAGTTGTTTATTTAAAACTATACTGACCCTAGACCATATTTACCCTTAATTTAGTTTAAGATTTAGGATACCCTTATATTTATCCCAAGTATGTTTAAACTTTTCTACTGTCTTAGCCTCTACCACCTCAGATGGGAGTCTATTTCACTTATCTATCACCCTTTCAGTGAAGTCATTTTTCCGCACATTTTCTCTGAATTTACCAACCTCCAGTTTATATTCATGCCCTCGTGTTCTTTTATACCTCTTCCTTCGAAAAAATGCCATCTTCCTCTAGCCATTCACAACCCTTGATATATTTGAAAGCTGCTTTCATATCCCCCCTCTCTCTTCTCTGCTCCAAGCTATACATGTTTAGTTCCTTTAGCCTTTCTTGGTATGGTTTGTTACACAGGCCATGGACTATTTTAGTTGCTCTTCTTTGCACAGTCTCTAATGTATTTATGTCTTTCTGGAGATATGGCCTCCAGAACTGAACACAGTATTCTAGGTGAGGTCATACCAACGATCTATAAAGGGGCATCACTACTTCTCTCTTTCTGCTACTAATTCCTCTCCCTATGCAACCAAGTATCTGACTTGCCTTTCTCATTGCTTTGTTACATTGCTTGGCTACCTTTAAGTCACATGAAATAATGACTCCTAGATCCCTTTCCTCCTCAGTAGTTTCTAATGGAGTGGCATTAATGATATACTGAGCTTTTGAGTTTTGTGCCCCATGTGCATGATTTTGCATTTTTTGGCATTAAACTGCAGTTGCCACACTTTGGACCATTCCTCCAGTCTACCTAGATCATCCCTCATTTTATGTACCCCACCTGGCGTGTCTACCCTGTTACATATCTTTTTGTCATCTGCAAAAAAGGCATATTTTTTCCTCGAGGCAATACCACCTATAAAGATATTAAATAGCACTGGTCCAAGTACAGAACACTGGGGTACTCCACTGGTTACCTCACCATCCCCAGAAGGGATTCCATTTACTACAACCCTCTGTTGTCTATCTTGTAACTAAGATTGTATCCATGCAACTATCTTAAATCCTATCCCAAAGTTTCCAGCTTATTTAACAGTCTGCTATGTGGCACATTGTCAAAAGCCTTGCTAAAATCTAGATAAGCTATGTCTACAGCTCCCCCTTTATCTAATACTTTACTGACCCAGTCAAACAATTCAATAAGACATGACCTTCCCCCAGAGAATCCATGCTGCTTGGGATCCTGTCAGTTACTGGATTTAAGATACTGTACAATTTGTTCCTTTAACAGTGTTTCCATCAATTTCCCTACTACTGATGTTCATCTCAGTTACTCTACAGTGGAATTAGCTGGGAGAGTATAGAATAAGTTTAGATGGGTGATCTGATGGGTCTGAAGTCATAACTGCCCTTTTTAGAAAGGGCCATTTTATACCAGCCATTTTTGAACTGGCTCTCAAATCGATTGCTTCTGCCTCACCGAGGAGAAGCAATCGATCTTCTGAAGGACAAAAATGGCTGGTATAAAATCGCCCTTTCAAAAAAGGGAAGTTATGACTGCAGACCCACACTCCCTTATGTACCTGCCTATATTAACCTATAAATTTATTTATGCCAAAACACAAAACCAAAACACAGGGGTTGACGCTCATCACTACTAAAAACACAAGTTTAATATCTTACCTTAACCCTCCCCTTCCATTACCCTAACTTTAACCTTCTCCTCCCTCAGCCTGACCCTAGGAATCCCTTCCCCGAAGCCTGACCCTAAGATTCCCTTCAGCCATAAACTGACCCTAAGACTCCCCTCCTCCGCAGCCTAACCCGAAGAGTCTCCTTATCAGTAACCTAACCCTAAGAGTCCTCTTATTACTAACCTGTCCAGTGCAGTGAGAGATGTAGTTGGGAAACAGTGCTGAACAGCGCTGAAGTTATGTACGATCAGAGTTACGCTGCGTAACATCTGCCGCGCACATGCCCAGTACATATAAATTGCTGAGCTTACGTCAGCGGCTAGTGTAAATACGTTAGCGTACGTAGCTCAGGATCTGGCCTTATGTCATTTTGTGTGCTTCTGCATGTGATGCATGTGTTTTAAAAGGTGTTTTGTAACCCTACTCTTTATTCAGAAATGTTATTGTTGAACCCGACAGCATTGCAGGTATAAGTCAATGACTACTGGCCACATTCAGGAAGCTATTTCCCTTCCATAGCTAATAAAACATTTTCTAGTTATTTATGCACTTTGGTGTTTTTTTCTTTTTCACTAAATAAAGAATATGATCATCATAACTAAAGCTACTTAAAGAATCAGTTGTTACATTGAAAATGCAGGTAAAAGAGAAACTGTGTTTTAATTTTCCAAACCACCAGTCTCTTCACCACTCTCTAGATGGTTGCTTATGTAACAAATGGGTTATTTTATTAAGTTGCATAAAATATTGAGCGATTAAAGTGCAAACAAATAATAAACTTTCATATTTAAGTACATGGAAAATAATTGCCTTCTAATCCCTTAGTCCCTCTCTTTCAAAGGGTTGTAATCATGATTGTGGATACACATCTTACTGTATTCAACTACGCTTGGTCCCTATTGTACTACTGATTAAAAGTTGTAATTAGAAACACAGCTAACTCTCATTACTTCTTTTCAGTGAGCCTATATCCTAAATCTTTTTGTTTTACTATTTTTATTTAATCATTTTATGATAAGGGTTTTCCTGCATATGCCTGGGCAGGTGGTGGTTATATAATTATAATTAAAATTTGTGATGTTTAATAGATTTTAAACATACATAAAATGAATAACAAAAATAGCCCATAAAATGATCAACTGTATAAAAAAAAAGTGCCTGAGCAAAATTTGCAAAAAGCTGCTGTTTAGTTCTTAAAAAACAAAAAAACCAGTATAGTGTGGTTGTTGTACGCAGACTGGGAGTGAGAAGCCAGTACGAACGGCCCTCTTTTGAAAGCGCTGTTTCAAACCACTCCATTCAGAAGATATTTACATATCGATTGCTTCTGTCTTGAGGAGGAGAAGCAGTCAATCTTCCAGTGAATGAAGACTACATGCCGATTGGTAATTATTTATTTACACTTACCCAAACCCTCCCCTTCCACATTCCCCTACCCTAACAGTCCCCTTCCACATTGCTCTACCCTAACCCTCCCCTTCCACATTTCCCTACCCTAACAGTCCCCTTCCACATCCCCTGCCCTAACAGTCCCCTTCCACATTGCTCTACACTAACACTCCCCTTCCACATTGCCCTACCCTAACCCTACCTTTCCAATACCCTAACCTTCTGCTCCCCGCAGCCTGACCCTAACTCTCTCTTCCCCACAGCCTAGCCCCAAAACTCTCTAGAGAGTGTTTGTTATTCACCTCTTCAGTCAGTCGGTGCAATGTTTCTACGGCGTACTTACACATTCTAAAAAAAGAAAATCTAAAATGGCTGCCTTTTCGATATAGGGACAGACAAAAAATAAGCTTTCAGCTGTCTCTACCCGTAAAAGGGCCATTTCTTGCCGACAGCTCAGTCCCGTGCAGAGTGGACATGATCCAGAGATGCGAAAATCAAGTACTTACACTGCATGCTTACTATCCAGAGCTGTGACTTTTGCTGTAACACTGAAGAAGACATACTGGAAAGGTGCTTCTATCTGAGACATACAAACAGATGCCTACAGGCAGAGGCTGCAATGCAGGAGCCTATACGATTGTGTGCGTTTCAAATGTTTTTTTTTCTCTTTTGTACAGTCAAAACTTAAACCCCTAAAAGAAATTAATAGACTAATGTGCCTGACTAATAATGCCTGAGCAGAATGTGCGGCAATGTTATTCAGGCTTTATATGTAAAAAATATGTTCACGGCTCTGTATTTTATGACCAGAAATGTATTTTAATAATAATTGGCGTTTACGTTAAACCTTTATATATTTGCACCATGTATAGAGCTGTGTTTAAACTGTAAAAGATGGGATGTTTAACCAATGAAAACTTTTTCTTTTTAACGCTTACACATCACCCTAAGCTGGTGTAAAATCTTAGGTGGAAGAGCAGTGAATCCAGCCTGCCCCCACAACTGCAGCAGCCCTAAATTGCCCCCTTTCTTATTAAAATATGGTGGATCTCCCCGTTCCACTAGCACAGAGCACACAGAGGGGAACACGGATGGATTGGCATCTCTGTGTCACACTTTCTGTGCTCGCTCCTGTTTTGCACATGGGCAGAGCAGTTTTCCAGTGAGTTTTCACCTAGCAAATAAAGAGAAATGCCGCTGTGCGTCAGGCAGCATAGCGGCGATTCCTCTGTTTTTCATGTGGGAATTCGCACTGCACAAGCCCATGCGCTCTGTGCTAGTGTAAGGGGAGTTCCACAAAGTTAAAATGAGAAAAGAGGCATTTCAGTGTTAAATAGGCTCAGTAGCTGTGTAAGGTGCCCGCGCTTCTGTGAATATCTTACACCATGTTAGGGGATAGTATAAGTCATAGGCTCAGGTAATATTCAATGGGTTAATTTTTTTATAATAGTTTTTATTGATACACAATGTCACAACAATAGATATATCATGAAGTACAAGAAATCGACAATGATTATAATGGAATACACTGCCACATTAGTATTTTTTCTAACGATTCAAAGAGATACATAAATAACAACATAAGATAGAAATATCATACATCCCAGATAAGTTACATAATAATAGATATGAAGCCAATAAAGATATTGCTGACCATATACACTGTTTTTATAGGGAGCCATGTGCCACATCAGAACCAGCAAATAATTATTCAAGCGCCACCAGAGGATCGGAATAATTAATTAATTAATTTATTTATTTATTTATGAATTTCTTTTTTAATGCCACAATAGCAGAGGAATGACGCAGCTATGCTCATACAATGCTGTAAATAAAGTAGAGATTATTTTAAGGGGTGTTTTCAAATTGCTAAATAAACAGTGTGTTTTAAAACTCCTCCGACTAACACTTGGGGCCAGATTTACTAAGCTGCGGGTTTGGAAAGGTGGAGATGTTGCCTATAGCAACCAATCCGATTCTAGCTCTCACTTTGTTTTTACAAACTAGAGAAATCTGATTGGTTGCTATGGATAACATCTCTACTTTTACAAACCTGAAGTTTGGTAAATCTGGCCCTTGAGCTGGTGCAGAGTTTTAGGAGGAAGTGCAGGGAATCGGGGCTATTGCTGCGCTTGCATCGCAACTAAACTGCTCCCACTTTCTAGTTTGCATATATTGGAAGAAACACATGTGCAGTGTGAACAGTCGTTGCACTAAAACCTATGAAAGGGTGAAAGCACAGCTGTAGATCAGCCCCTAAGAAGGCTGAAAGGTCCTTTATTTGTTTAAGATAAAGGCAATTCTTATGCAACTGATGGATACAGTTGTGGTGAGTGTAGGTCCCCGTAGTGAAAGGGCCATTCGCTCCCAGCCAGATCCGAACTGGCCAGGATATCGATTGCTTATGCCTTAATGGGGCATAGCAATTGATCCCCATAGCACCGATCACAGTGCTCCAAAAGGTAAGGCTTCCCTACTCCCTTACCCTAACCCTAAGTCACCCTTCCAGCAGCCTAACCCTAAATCCCCCCACGCTGCCTAATCCTAAATCCCCCACGCAGCCTAATCATAAATCCCCCCACCCAGCCTAACCCTAAGTCCCTGGCGGCGGCGCTTTCGAAAGTGAATGGGTGAGTATGTGAATCGCCTTCTCACCCATTCATAAAACAAATTCTGAGAGGGCTCGCATGCAAAATAGGGACAGGCGAAGAACAGCTTTCGGCTGCCCCTAATTCGCAATAAGTGCCTTCACAGTCAGGACTCGCAACGGTTGTGGCATGCAGAATGTGCTGTATTTACCGTATGCTGTTAAAATCCAAAATGAATATGGAATTCATAACCAAGAATAAGATAGATTACATACATTTTTTTTAATAATGATTTAAATTGTTTTACAATGCATTGTGCAGTTAGAAATTCCTTTCCGTGTATTCTTACACTAAAACATAAGTGTCTATGAAATTGAGCCTGATATTACCCGCTACAAGTCCTGGATTCATTCTGTCCTGCCAAATTTAGCCTGAAATAAAAGTGGGGACATCAGCAATATGCAGCCAGTTATCTTTTGTACTAAAATAAATACTATTCAAAGAGCCACAAATATTTTGAGTTCCTTCCATCTCTGCTTAATTTGAGCTAATCCCCTTTTAGCCAGATCCCTGTGAATGGTTCTTCTGTGTCAGTTTTCTTATGCACTTAAAAATATAGCAATCATATACTCTCTCAGCTTACTCTTTTCCATGGAATATAATTGCACAAGCCTTTTAGTATGGCTCAGATTTCCCAGTTTCTTGGTCATCTTATTCTCCTACGCACACAATTAGACATGCAACTTCAATTAGCAATAATGGGAGTTGTGTTGCTGATTCTTATGAAATGCACAACTAGAAAATATTAACCCTATTAGATCAAAATAAAAATATCACTTCAAAGGAGAACTAGCAGCAAAGGGACTCGTCCAGAGCTGGGCAAAGGGTAAACGCGGCAATTGTTGGCACTGCGCGTGTGCACAGCAGGAA
>WWET01001104.1:182173-194466 GCA_011038615.1 Limnodynastes dumerilii | reverse complement strand
AATAAACGGGATGTGGTTGCCGGTCTGAGGGGCTGTATTTCAAACATGATACAGCCGACAGCTGAATGGCAGCTGTATCATCGCCCTGAAATAGCCCTGAAATGAGAAAATTGCTATTGGGAATGGGAACCTATTTCCCCTTCACGATAGTGAAAGGCTGCGGCATAGGTTTAGGGTTAGGCTTAAGGGGAAGGTTAGGGTTAGGAAAGGGATAAGGGTAAGTTTAGGTAAAATGACTTACCTTTCAGACCCCGATTAGATCAATTTTTCTTAATTATAAAAAAATAAATGAAAAAAGATACTGTGAACCAAGCAAACATGTATCAGCTGCTGCATTACACCTCCAGCCTCCAGCCTATCTGTCTATATACATCTGTTTGCATGTTTCAGAAGCTCATTTTCTGTACTCAGCCCCTACTGCTGGAACTCTGCATAGGGTGCACACATTTTCAATATCATGTCTGTCTTTCCGCTGTGCAAAAACTCTGGATTAGCTCCATCATATTCAAGGCGTGTAAGGCAGACTTGTTGTGGATACAATGCTTTACAAATATAAATATATTTTTGGGAAAAAAAAACCCCACATGCTAGTTACATTCCATTTCATCAAATAAAGGTTCATGTAACTGAGCCATTAGCTTACTGACTCATTCATGTTTGTGTTTCTGCTATATGTTTTCATTTATGTTTCTAGCTCTGTCTAATTATGGGCAATGCCTCGGAATCCTGTGGAATACTTTATGGAAGGCAAGTCCAGCATTTCCAAATGACATACAGAAGTCAAAGCAAACGTCTTTAACTTTATTTATTTAGTGTTTTAGCTGCCAAAAAATATTGGACGGACAGTTGTAACCACATATGTCTGACATCAGTGCCATCAGTGATTGTGTTTTTATGAAGGTAATAAAATCAAAAGCACATACATAAAAAGGAGGTTTAGTTCACAATATAGCTCTATTGGTTACGCTCACCTGCCCAGTGTCAAGGCAACTCCTATAGGTGAGTCCCTATCCATCTGCTATATGTGTACACAGGAGGGACCGTATTCTGCGAAAGGTTCGCAATTATACGCACGTTGCGAGGCACCACCCATGACTCTCCCCTCACACGGACGGGTTGTCCTTGACTTACGAGTGCCTCGACCACCCTTATCTTTAAGTGTGCATTTCCGTGCGTATAATACTTCCGTACGTGCGTATCTAACTAACCACTCCCTCAAATGGTCATTTAAATGCTTCCCCCCACCCACTTTCACGTATCTGTCTCCGGACGGATTATAACCACGCCCCTCCGTACGTATTTTCTCACGTGCGATTCACAAGTCCGTGCCTAAAGGACTTCCGTGCGTAAAATCAACATAGATAGCGTAACTTTAGTTACTACGTATGCGCAGTTCATCCGATCCTAAAAATACGCACGGAACTTACCGCAGAAACGGTTCTCAGAATACGGCCCGAGATCTGTATTAAGACACTCTTGCTATTTGAACAGCAGCCATATTGGGAGCGGTCAGGTTCCCAAAGTAAAACTAGTAACAATGGGCCTGATTCAGAATTAAGAAGGTGCTTAAAATAAGAGAGGAAAGTCACTCCTGGGCTAAACCATGTTGATTTCAAGGGGAGTACCACGCCCCTCCGTACGTATTTTCTCACGTGCGATTCACAAGTCCGTGCCTAAAGGACTTCCGTGCGTAAAATCAACATAGATAGCGTAACTTTAGTTACTACGTATGCGCAGTTCATCCGATCCTAAAAATACGCACAGAACTTACCGCAGAAACGGTTCTCAGAATACGGCCCGAGATCTGTATTAAGGCGCTCTTGCTATTTGAACAGCAGCCATATTGGGAGGGGTCAGGTTCCCAAAGTAAAACTAGTAACAGTAACAAGAAAACACAGGCTGCGATTCAATATGTGAAATGTGTGCAAGTGTGTGTATAAATGAGAGGTGCAGCCAAGGACCAGAGTGACCACCGTGCAACTACAAGGAACAAAAGAGAGGTCCGGCGCTCCAAACACACATTATATAACACTATGGGCCTGATCCAGACCTACACTCGCAAGCGATCTTACTCTGGTCGTAAGCGTAAAATCGGGTTTAGCCCAGGAGTGACTTTCCTCTCTTATTTTAAGCACCTTATTAATTCTGAATCAGGCCCAATAACAAGAAAACACAGGCTGCGATTCAATATATGAAATGTGTGCAAGTGTGTATATAAATGAGAGGTGCAGCCAAGGACCAGAGTGACCACTGTGTAACTACAAGGAACAAAAGAGAGGTCCGGCGCTCCAAACACACATTATATAACACTATGGGCCTGATCCAGACCTACACTCGCAAGCGATCTTACGCTGGTCGTAAGCATAAAATCGGCAGAAAAAACGCTCTCTCTCTCTCTCTCTCTCTCTCTCTCTCTCTCTCTATATATATATATATATATATCCACAGCATTTGTTTATGAAACACTAAAATAGATGTAGGAAACAATACATATTCTTCCTACACTGCCCTTCAAAAACGTACTAGCTTCCAAGACTGTGTCTGCAGCCGGTGTTCTGCTGTTTTTATGTTAAAGTAGTCATTTTTGGCAGTCTTTTAAAGGGTATTTTCAAGTGTAGAAAAGCATTTATGAAAAGTGTCTTTCTGCCAAGGTGGTGTCACTTGCATCATTAAGCAGCCTGCACATCTAAGGCCGTACTCTTCTGACAGCTATGCGTATATGCCATAAAAGTTGGACTACTACCCTATAACTTCTCGTCATGCGTGTCCAACATATGGGCTCTGCTGCAGGGGGACAGTGGGAAGGGCATGCTTATACACAATGCACTTGTATTGTTTAGACTCTGCAGAATTAATTCAAGGAACTGTTTCTCTGATTTCTATAATGCTATAAGCAAATCAAAGTATATGACATTGAAATGCCTCCAGAGTCCAGAAGATTTGTGTCAGAATACATTTACATCCAAAAATAGGAAGAAAAGTAAAGTTAACTTACAAAATACTGCTAAGCTTTAATATACTGAATATCCTGCAATTGCCTGCAGGTCCTTTTCAGTGTATATATTATTTTTGTTTCTATAAATGTTTAGATAACATCTATCTATCTATCTATCTATCTATCTATCTATCTAATCTATCATCAGATCTACATCGTCGCTTATCAGTCAGATGTATTCAGAAGTCTTATACAATCTTTTGGATGCTCCAAGATTAATCAGCTCCTCTCAACATTCAATGAGCAGTCAAATGAGAACTAGATCCAGGGTCAAACGGCAGCTTCCCTTCCAGGCAGAGAACCGGATTCTTGTAACCTTTCTATTAAATGTAAGCAGAAATAAACAACAGGGAGCGCATAATAGTGCATTAAAACCTTTAATAGATATTACTAAATTACTGGTTGTTTAATATAATCTGTATCAGAACACAAATAAACAAAGCATAAAAACATATTTATCTATAAATCTATATAGCTTAATTTCATTTTATATGTGCAAAGTTTATGATCCTAATCCTCGATTACGAATGTTAGGGGATTTATGCATTCTCATGTCTTCCGTTTGCCTAATCCTCACTAGTCAGGTGAGGATAGGCAAGCTCCTGGGGCGGCGATCAGAAGTTCCGCACGGATTTGTGATCAGACGGACGCAGATCCACATTGAAAAGTTACGTTTCTGGACACGTATGTATCCAGCACGCCGCACGAGATAGGGGAGTGACAGGGAAGTGTATCCCCCCTCTTTCACGCAGACTACAGATCGCCTATGTAGTTAGTATATATGATTTTGTGTCTGTAGTATGCTACTATTATGAATGTTGAATGTTGAATCAATTGCATGAGTTGCCTGCACCAGTTACAGTATATTAGAGCTGAATTACTCTTCATAGTACCCCCCTCCCTCATAATAACTTTCCTTTCTATTGACATGACAGTGTCGTTAAAGGTGCAAAGAGCTTAGTAACAGAAGTACTTCTCCGTGTTGTGACTTGAGAATTCTTGTCAAAGGCTAAGTATTGCCAACATGTGCATACTTGTACTTTAGCTCTTGGCCAACAAAAGTAATTGTCAACATTTCAGTTTATGTTTCAATATGACACTCACTTTAGTAATCAGTAACATTTTTTTTTAGCACCGCTATGAACTTGTTTTTGTGAGTGACATGTAGTAAAAATATTTGTTTTAGAGGAACTGGACAACTTCTACAGCTATAAGTGAAGACTTTTTTTCCAGAATTAACTTCTTTGTAACCTTTACATTATTAACTTTTATGTCATTCTCAATAGATAGCATAATAATTATTTCTGGTGCTTATAGTATACTGTGCTTCTTCTTTATACTTCCAATGTACAAGGCTTATCTATCTGTTAACACATCTGAAAGTTACAAGTCAATATTTTTTTTTACTTTTATTAATTGTTTTTTGTCACTAGTTTTTCCCCCTCTAGTTTTAAATAATAAAGGTCCAGATTCACAGTTATGTAGTTTTCGTCTTACGTACGTTGTCTTAAGAATTGAGGTACTACGCATGCTTAGTAGCTTATTTATATTATCTACGTAGCATTTCTGTACGTAGATTGCGCAGTCCTTAGTACAGAAATGGTACGTAGATAGTGTAAATAAGCTTCTACACATGCGTAGTAGCTCAATTCTTAAAACAACGTACGTAAGACGAAAACTATGTAACTGTGAATCCGGACCACAATTACTATATAGATTACATTCTAATCATTACAAACAGAATGGAAGTTGCTCAATCAATTTATAGGTATATGTTAAACAGGTGCGTGAAAGGCAGGGGGTTAATCTGCTAGCCACAGAAACAAAAGGAAAAATTGCCCCAGCACACTGCCATAAACCAGTAACAGACTATACTGTTCTATCTGGAAAATAAAACACAGAAATCTCTGTTACACATATTTGTGCAAATATGGGATAAGCCACCAGCCACCGTCAAGGCCTTTCTGTATATGGTGGTCCTAACAATGAGAGTCCCAGTGTTGGGTCACATATATATGTTTTTAAATTGAGAGCTAAACTTACCTCAGGAGACACCCCTTAAAGTCTCCAAAATGGCCGCTGTGGAACAACTTCCCCTCTCAGCCGCTGCTCCCAGACATGCCCACAAACAGTACAAACACAGAATGGAAGTTGCTCAATCAATTTATAGGTAAATGTAAACAGGTGCATTCTAATCATGTATGCCGCAGATCTGACTTCCTAACCTGCTTTTCCAGCAAATGGTACTAAAGAATATACTTTAAATAAACTTACGGCCATCAGGAGTTCATTTCAATCAATTTTTGTTCTGCGGTGAATTCTTCTATTGCCTTACCCCCTGCATCATTAAGTTCCCATCTAAAGGATAGACTTTATGCAAAGAAACAATCAGATGATTGTGTTAATTTGTGAACTTGATTAAGACAGGAGAAATTAGAAACATCCACAGCTAAGGAAAATCTGGGCAGGCGTCCTAACAAAACTACAGCAAGACTCAGGGGCAGTGTTGCCATGATTGTTACAGTGTTTCCATTCATAACAAACTTTAACATTGCACAGTGATGACAATCTTTTTTTATTTCTTCATTAAGTATTATGAATGTCTCTCATTTAATATAGAAAAAAAACCCACTTAATACAAGAACAACAGTAGCTATTTTTAGGCCCCAACCAGTATTTTATGACCTCTCTTGGGAGCCAAGAGTGACATGTTTGTGTTACCTTAGTATTAAAAAATTGGATATTTCTTAGCCCTTATTTGTACTTGTTTTAGGATCAATTCAAGAGCAGCAAAACATGTAGAGGTACAGCATAGTCTACAGAAGCATTTGCCTGTATTTTACTGAACGAGGCATAGGTAGATGCATATTCCTGTTCTGCATTTTTGTGGGTATAAAAGTCGAATTGTTGCACCACATTCTGTTGATTTTAGGCATGTGAAAGGCAAAAGTTAAATGCTCACCTCAAAATCCCTACTATTGTAAGTAAAATCATGCCCTTCAGAAGCATTTCTTTCTTCTAGCGACCTATCATTCTTCTATTTTAACTTTCGTATGTGTGTTTGTGTGTGTGTGTGTTTGTGTGTGTGTGTATGTCTGTGTGTGTGTGTGTGTGTGTGTGTGTATGTCTGTGTGTGTGTGTGTGTGTGTGTGTATGTCTGTGTGTGTGTGTGTGTATGTGTGTGTGTGTGTGTTGTTGAAGTGCACCTATGATGGAAATTACAGACCTCTCTCATCTTTTTAAGTGCCACAATCGGTAACTGTCCAAATACTTTTTTGCCCCACTGTATGTGTGTGTATACATGTGTGTCTGTGTCTACATGTGTGTGTGTGTATGTATGTGTATGTGAGTGTGTGTGTGTATGTATGTGTATGTGAGTGTGTGTGTGTATGTATGAGAGTGTGTGTGTGTGTGTATGTGAGTGTGTGTGTGTGTGTTTGTGCATACAGTTGTTGGACAGTGAATAAGAATTTTTTAGTTTCTTGCAAAGTTTTGATAAAGTATAGGCAATACTTTATATAAAGCTATTTTTTTATTTAACAGATTTTGCGTGCAGTAGCTTAGCATATACCTTTGCTAGTACACAGTTGGGACACCCTTGACTTTGGTAACTTTATTAATTCAAGTATTACAATTTTATTTTTGTATGCAAGCAGCTACTCTTAGCAGTCTAAAGGACATTAAGCCTTTGAAAATAGTATATATTTTACAGCCATTACCACCTTATAATATTTGATACAGAGTTCCTTACCTTCTATCTCTTCCCTCAGCAAATCACATCATTATGCTCTGTCCACCATCACTGCTATTCATAGTGTTCCTGGGGCTGGGCAGGTCTCAATGACAAAAGTTACATTAAGTCCTGCCAATCCCTAATAGCACCAGGAGATGCTGTAATGATAGGCAGGGGGTGTGGCTTGCGGGAGATTTGCCTATTCTCATACCAGTAGAACTGCCCAAATTCTGGGAGTCTCACAGATATTCCCAGAAATATTCCAACCCTGACTAATATTTAATAATACTTAATAGTACTTTAGGGGACTCCCACATATCAGGCTCCTAGGACTGACATCCAATACTGTTATTCACATTTTAGTCCTGCTTGCTGTTTGTGTAAAACAACCATAATCAATCTCCCTGCAATTCAGAAATTCCAACCATGGACCTTGCCAAACCCAACACATTGTTAAGGTTTCATGGGAAAGATTCATCACCAATAACTACTGTTCAAGGAAGCAATTTTTTATGTTACAATAGTTATAATTCTGAGCTCTAATTGGATGTTTGGATTACAGCTCATAATTGATTATATCACCGTTATCCACTAAGTGTAATTGCTAGACTTTTTTTAGGCAATCTGGTGAAAAATATGGCAAAAATAAACCAAAATATATATAAAAACATTTTTGTGACTGTCTAATGATGAAAATGATGGCAAAAATACACCAAAATAAACATGAGTACAAAAATATCTCTCTGTTATTTAAATTATATTTTTTTTATATACTCCCAAAGAGCTGAATGTAACAGAAAAAAAAGATACGGAATGTTTGGCACAAAAGCAACAATAGTTTTGTTAATGTCTCTTTTCTCTGGTCCAACTTTGCTAGATCGCAAACAAAAAGGAAACCATTCAGAGCCTTGAAGCTGAAGCATTGATTCTTCAGCATCAGTATAAGGAAAAGAGCGACCAGGTAGAAACCTTTGAACACCTGATTGGCCAGTTAACTGAAGAGTTACATTCCTCTAAGGAAGACGTTAAATTGAACAAAGAAAAGTGCCAGCAGTTTGAGCAACTGGCTGAGACACTGAAAGAAAAGGTAGATCGTCTGCAACAAGAGGTAGAGCTTTTCTTACTCATTAATAAAACTTTGATAATAATGTCATGTCATAAATTTGCTATTATTGCCGATAATGGAAACTGATCCAGAGCAACGCTTACATTTATTTTTATTTGTGTGTAAGTGCAGCGTTTATTAACACTACGTAAAAGCGAGCAAAAAAAAATGGATGCAGTGTGGCTGATCGGCCTTTGTTTAGCACTATGTGCTCTGAGTTAGTGCATATTAGCATTGCCACACAATTTTGCTTAGACAAATGAAAAAAACAATGTAGTCATCATATAATAAATAATAACTGTTGCATTAAAAAAACAAGTAATCAAAATATTTATTTATAAAGCAATGTGGTTTCTCTGCTTTAACTGGGCTGTCAGCACAAATCATTAGCAACACTTCCATACTATTAGTAAAGAGTTCTCAAGGTTAGACGACACTGCAGTGACTTCATTTTGTGAAACTTGAACTGAGCCTTGAACTGTTATTGGGCCCCTTTGAAAGCAGCAACAATAGGGCAACTTCCAACAAGGTCCAAAGGCCCAAATGGCAGAGAATGAAGTGGTGGGGTGCAGTCCTTGAAAATGGGCCATACACTGAGTCCCTACCATCAACAACAATGTCTGGATAAACATCAGGGTCTTAAACTTCATTAGTTTCATAGCAGATCAGCCACTACATATACATGCAATGTGCAAACATGTTCACCTGAATACCTCGCGCAAATGTTCAGCTTTGAATTGGGTGGAAACATGCTCTTAATATAAAATGACCAATGTAATATTTATATTAGTTGTTATTCTGTGTATGCACAGTGGGCTTGATCCAGACATAAGAAGGTGAAATTAAGGTCACTCCTGGTCCAAACCATGTTGTTTTTGGGATGGGGGGTGGGGAGTCAAGTTAATTGTATTCTTTGCATGCAGGGATATATCTTTGAATTGCTTACTGCACACAGATACTGACCAGCTTTACTGTTATACTGTTATTTAGACTTGTGATGGGAAACATCACCTCTCATCTCTAATACTGTTTGCAACAGATGAAGTATGACTCCCCTGTAATCAACTTGGTTTAGCCCAGGAGTAACTTTCCTCTCTTAGGACCTGATTCACACTTAAGAATCTTCTTAAAATAAGAATAATAACAGTATAACAGTAAAGCTGGTCAGTATCTGTGTGCAGTAAGCAATTCAAAGATATATCCCTGCATGCAAAGAATACAATTAACTTGACTCCCCACCCCCCATCCCAAAAACAACATGGTTTGGACCAGGAGTGACCTTAATTTCACCTTCTTATGTCTGGATCAAGCCCACTGTGCATACACAGAATAACAACTAATATAAATATTACATTGGTCATTTTATATTAAGAGCATGTTTCCACCCAATTCAAAGCTGAACATTTGCGCGAGGTATTCAGGTGAACATGTTTGCACCAGCTACATTGCAGATATATCCCTGCATGCAAAGAACACAATTAACTTGACTCCCCCTGAAATCAACATGGTTTTGCCCAGGTGTAACTTTCCTCTATTTATTTCAAGCTCTTTCTTAAGTCCAGATCAAGCCCAGTGTGATTATACAAAGAGATAAGTCACGCTATCAGCCTTACATGTCAGTCTTGAGCACGGCCTATTTTAATTTCACCCATTTAGGTTTCTCACTGTTACAATTGTAGCTTAAGCCTGGATAGAATTCTCTTAAATCCACTTTCCATATACATGTAAAATGCTCTGCTTCCATGGTCAGTACTTTGTGTTCTTATTACAATATCTTGGCATGTAATTATTGTATAGGTGACTGTAAGCTGGTAAACTAGCAGTTACAAATACATACTGCAGATGGAATTATTGTGCCAATCATTCTTTCACAGAACTGAATTTGTTTTTGTTCTTTTTTTTTTTCCTTTTTCAGATCTTGGAGAATCGAAAAGCCATAAATGCAATATGTTCTAAGGCAGAGAAGTACAAGTCTAATCACAGCCATTCCAATGAAGAGTTTACTGTACAGACTTTACAACTACAGAGGCACCAAGAAGTAAGCAAAGTGAAGATACAATTGTGTTGGGGCTTTGGCATCGGGCAATGTGAGCAGAGACCCATAGATCATAGGGGCCCAAGAGCCAGGCTCTTCAGTGGTACCACTGAATTGGCACCTCTATAGTTGTTAAAGCTGCAGGCCCGGCTGGCTTACACTGATTTGTTTGATTATCAGAGTCAGATGATTTTCCAATCAGCTGCACAAATCTAAGAAATGTTTACATTGTGTAATTTGGAGAAACATTCAGTTGAGTAAGACGGAGTTCACAGCCCTGAGTAATTTCAGTTGTTAAGGTTTCGCAGCTGAAAGACCATTCAGAACTTGGATGCTCTCCTCAGTATAGTAGAACCTATGCCAAGACAGATTATAGGTCACCCCTGTCACATGATCTCCTAATCCTGTATATGCATGTTTATACTCATTGTTATACACATTGGTATTTGACTTCTGAAATCAAAATCAAAATGGTTTATATCATATATCACGGATCCATGGAGTGGGATCCACATCATTCCAGTCCTAGGGTCTCATGGTGTTTTAATGCAGGTCTTAGTCTGGGATTTCTCGATGACCTTTGTGTGCAGAGATCACATTAACATAAATTGGGTAGTGCAATGAATGATAAATACTTTATTTGGTTAGGCTGCTGTTTTGCTGAAGGTTTTTGCTGTTTTTGTTTATTTGTTTTTATATTTATCTTTATATACGAATTTTTTAACACAATTAAGAGCATTGGGGTAGATCCTGAACTCCGCTTGCAATCCGTTTACTCGCGTAGCGTTCGTACCTTCTATACAATCCCCTTGGCTCACCCCTTGAATATACGTATTTTGGCCAAGTTCCGCTTTCCAAACCCTACCTTAACTTCTGCCTACGTAACCGATGTCATCAGCACACGTACGGATGTGCGACACGTATTTACACACCTAAGCACGCCCATACTGTACACTTTAAATACAAACCACCGCCTACATAGCGTATTTCAGACGTAATTTTGATTCACGTAAAATTGGCACGCCCACACGTACGGATTTACACGACAAATACGTGAATGGCCCCTATGTTCACATTTACGCTACATTACGGAGCATATTTTCTATGGTGCGCATGCGCAGTACTTAGCAAAACGCGAATTTACGTGTCCGCCACGCGTAAATTCGCTTACAAGCGTTGTTCTGGATCTGCCCCCTTGGCTCAATTTCTTTCTGTGCTTTTCCATGCTTTTTGGTATTATTCTTATAATCATAATCATCATCACCACCATTCTAAATCATTAGAACTATTTGTATTGCTCGTTAATGTTTAAGTGTAAATCTAAATATTATTCAAATGAAAAATGTTAATGCTGGTGTTAGTTTTAGAGCTTCATTGTGTTTATTTACCATATTTGCATGCTGATGGAGCTTTAATAAGACCAGTAGTGTATAAAGCCCTTGTACATGCTGCATGGTTTTATTTACCATTTCTACAGGTTCAGATTCTGTGCACCAAATCGCCAAATGCTCAGGATCCTTTTCTCCCCCCCCCTCTAGTTATCCATTCTAAACAAGCATGAAGCATCTGACACCGTATTCATTGATTTATTCTCTGCCATTCATCTTAAGGGTGCTGGGATGCTTTAATGGTTACATAGTCTTATGGCAGTGCTAAAATATATAAGAGAAGAGTCTTAATAAAGACACAAATTTTATAAATACAATATAAAGATATAAAATATTTAGAATTGTTGACAAAACTTTCAGTTCATGGGTTTGAAAAGTCCAGCAATAAAAATTGACTGGTCTGGCATAAAGCACCGTAATGAATCTTGATGCAGCAATTAAAAAGATGTAGATATCTCCATGAATGGTACATCATAGGTAAATAAAAAGGGAAGAGAGAGTAATAAATATAATCAAACAATTTATTACAATCAAATAAAACAAATTGAAACCAAAACAGGGATGAATCAGATAGATCCTACCAAAAAGTGCAGTGTTGACTGTAACCGCTGGAAGTCTGAAGCTGAATTAGCGCATCCCGGGTAGCGCAGAAGAAAAACACAGTCTCAGAGTCTCTAAACGCACTTCCTGGAGGGTAGCCGTCGGATCCCCGTCTGGAACAAGATTATAGTCATCGCTCAACAAACTTTTATGCCACACCAGTCAATTAGCATTTTAATGTATAATTTTTGTTGCTGAACTTTTCAAACCCATAACTGAATGTTTTGTCAACAATTCTAAATATTTTATATTTTAATACTGTATTTATGAAATTAGTGTATTTATTAAGACACTTTTCTTATATATTTTAGTGCTGCCATAAGACTAGTCTTCCATCTTTCACTTATGATGTTTTGACGGGTGTATGACCCTTTTTGATTAGTCTGGCTTGCTGCGTCTTATTGATTATAGCGCAGAGGACACTACTTTTGAGATAT
>WWET01001104.1:169181-182123 GCA_011038615.1 Limnodynastes dumerilii | reverse complement strand
ATATATATTGTTTGCTTTAATGGTTAGTCATACAAATTGATTAGGTTACAGGCTTCATGTTATAGTGTTTCTTCCCACATTTTTTATGACAATTCAAAAAATCAGTCTGTTCCTTTTAGAATAATTGGAGACTATTTTTCTGATAAACACTTAAGCAATACAATGTTAACTTTATTTTGAAAACTGTCCGGTTCAGTCAGCACAAAAGTGGAGATGCTGCCCATAGCAACCAATCAGATTTTAGCTGACATTTTCTAGTATGTAAAAAGAAAGTGAGAGCTAGAATCTGATTGGTTGCTATAGGCAATATCTCCACCCGCACCTTACTAAATCTGGCCCCTGGACTGCATTGAGATTCCTGGAAAGTGGGTGTTTTACTCTCATTGAAAATGCTCAAATGTTCTCACTTTTGTGCATTTTCCCCATTTTCTTATTATGACAGGTCAGACAGTGGGGTGGGTAGATGTCACAAATGAGCCGGATTTGGCATTTAAATGTGCAATAAGGGCATAGTAACAGGCAGCCACGAGATCCTGACTAGACAAGCCAGTTTTCAGGTAGATAGACATCTGTCTGAGTTTTACACCAGTGATGGGAGTGTGTGGATACAGTGAGCTCTGAGCTCCGAACACAGTGCGATCATAAAGCTGGATCTGGAAATCCGTGATGAATTTTTGTTTTTGGGAGTGCTTGAAAGACAATGATAAAAATTGTCTCTGGATGATATAAATTTCAATGTCTCTTTTCAAATGAATGCTAGAATTTTTAGATGTTATACATAAGGGGCCGTATCCAGACCTACAATGGGGCGCTGAGCGGTTTCCCTCCCCTGACACTCCCTCTTGCCCCAGCGTATAAACAGCGTATAAACAGTCGCTTACGCCGGCTGAAGGCTACCCTAACTTCAGCCGGCGTAAGCGACTTTTAATACTCTGGGATGGCGGTGTTAGTACGTTAACGCCGCCCTCCCATCCTCATTACCCTCCCTCCCCATGCCTATCTGGTGTTTACGCAGCTACGCCGGGCAACATCTGCACAGCGCATGCACAGATCGTCTTTTTAGATGATCTTATGCGTACGTCCGGCGTATTACCACCGGCCGACGGGCCTCTGGATCAGGCCCAAGGTGTCGAGGTACTATAGCGCACTTTATCAACAAATCAGTTGTGTGGTGCATTACAGCACACTGTTTAGCTGACTTTGTGCTCATACTTTTGAGATTACTCTGGTCTGTTCATTATGGGGCTGATCCACAGTTTTGGGCCAGATCCTGAGCTTGCGTTTTTATGTTAGCCGTTGATGTAAAATCTGCAATTTGTATGTACTGTGCACGTAACTCTGATCATACGCAACTTCAGCGTGAATACGAACGAAAGGGCGGGTCATCCATACAACACCCGGAAATAAGCTTTGTAGGCGGAGGGAGGCATTTAAATCGCACAGCATGATCTGGGTTAGGCTGTTACATACGTCAATGGATTACGTGCGTCAGTACTTACGCTTTGAAAACTTAAGGTAGTGTAAGGTAGGGCAGACGTAAATCGAGTAAAGTACATACGAGCGAGGGGAGTGCCTAGTTCTTACGATAGCGTAAATACGCTACGCCAACTAACGTAAGGACAACTTAGGTCTGGATCTACCCCTTTGAGTGTAAGGGCAAAAAAGGTGTAAAACTGTGAAAACAAAATTTGTGATCCTTCTTAACTCAACCCTAACTACAGATTAGTAATAAATCTATGCAGTATGTGAGTTTTTTGTGTGCAAAAACAAAGTATTTTCACTGATTGCAAAATAATGAAAGTTAATTTACACCCATCACATTGCAACATGTTTTTTCTCAAGTCTACCTTAAAGCAGGTGAAGTTAATACTTTTCCAAAACTGAACTAATGAATGGTCAGATGTTTCTATCATTGTAAACGTTTCAGTCTCTTCTAAGACGTTATACTTTACATGTGAGTAACATTTCTTGGACTGTCTGCTTGATTCAATATGGATGTTTTTTGCTATATAGGAGATTGAGGTCCTTAGAAGGCAACTCGTTGAGCAGACTGCAAAGATGGAGGAGCATCAGCGAGTCATTGAACAGCAGAATGTTGAAGCTGCGAGGCTGCTTGACCAGCAGAAGAAA
The DNA here is from genome assembly GCA_011038615.1 of Limnodynastes dumerilii. NCBI lineage: Eukaryota > Metazoa > Chordata > Amphibia > Anura > Limnodynastidae > Limnodynastes > Limnodynastes dumerilii. The sequence continues at coordinate 179,993 of WWET01001104.1, read as the reverse complement.
TATGTGTTTGAAACAGAGGAGTTAGAAAAGACATTAAAGTGCTTACATCTGGAGATTTTGTCAGCCCAACAAAAGCACAAAGCAGAACTTGCTCGATTAGATCAACACGTTTCCCATCTGGAGGCAGACCTTACAGAATCGAGGAGAGCGTGTGCTCAGAAAAACCAGGTATGAACTCTACAGTTGTACCTTATCAATAGGTCGAAAACAAGGGACGATCCAGAATCTGCTGCCGCTGTGGTCAGAACTCGGTCTGCAGCGGAGTTCTGTTAGCGGATCGTCATGTCATCCTAAACTTTGTACCCAATCCATACCCAGGACCCTACCTTACATGTTACACACCGACCCAACAGAAAATAGGGTCAGTCTAGATATCAGTGTAATAGTAAAGCTGCTGAGGGTGTGAGTCCCCGTTGTGAACGACCCTATGTCGATAGGGCCATTCGCTCCCAGCCAGTTCCGAACTGGCTTGTAAAACTATTGCTTCTGCCTCGAAGAGACATAGCAATCGATCCCTGGAGCACTGAACATGGTGCTATGAAAGGTAAGTAATGATTCTATCCCCAACTATCTCCGTAATCCTTACTCTAACACTCCTCTTTTATTACCCTAACCTTCCCTTCCTCGCAGCCTAACCCTAAGTCTCCCTTACCCACAGCCTGACCCTGAGTCTCCCTTTCCCACAGCCTGACCATAACCCCTTCCCTGCAGCCTAATCCTAACCCTCCTCTTCCATGGCCCTATGCCTAACCTCCCTTGCCCAGAGCCTAACCCCAAGCCTAAAAGTTCCTGGAGAAGTTACCTCTCCAGTGGTCCGGCGGGTGGCGCTTCTGAAAAGGAATGGGTGAGTGTGCCGCTTGCATAAATTATTCATAAATAAAATACATCTAAAATGGCTGTTATATGAAAGAGAGACAGTCGAAAAGGAACTTTCAGCTGTCTCTGCTTCACAATGACAGCCATTGGCCAAGTACTCTCCATGCATGCAAAATATAAAATTACTTTCACTACCCCTGAAATTCAACATGGTTTTGCCTGGGTGTAACTTCCCCCTTACTTCCTCTTATTTTCAAACTAGAACTGGTCCTATATTAGCTAATGCAATGTAAGATTTACTTGTTAGGAAATTCTTTTTGCCCTTTTCAATCATAACCTGATGGGTAAACTTAAGTTATGGGTTCTTAATAGCCTTTTGAACACAATTAGTTCCTGCAATGCCTGGTACTTTGTTCGTAGCGAATTTCATATCACCTCATAAAGGTGCGTTTTAAAATCTGCAAATTTTTCACAGTAATAGGCACACTTTGGGCTGGATCCAGAACTATTATTGTCAGGGGACTTATGCAAATTACCTGACAAGTAACATCGGTGCATGTGCACGCCAGATTTTACTCAAGCGTGCCTACTGGCGTATGGATCTCAGTTTCGTACGTTTGAAGGTACGATGAACTGCACTTACAACTTTACTTAAGGACAAAACAGGTGCAAGGATAGACCTGAGCAAAACCATGTTGAACTGTGAGGGAAGGCAAATTTAAACTGTGAAAACAGAATTAAGAGGTAAAGTTTCCTAGCTTAATGCTATACATTATTAAAGTTCTATGTGCAAAAATAAAGTATTTGCCCTTGTTTACTGTAGAATTCTATTAATGGAAGGTATTCTAGCTGTGTAACTAACTGTAGAGGTACAACATGGCAGGTTTATCTATAAAACACATATAAAACATTTACCCTTGAACAATAAGAATTACACCATTGAGAAAATGCTCTTTATAGTTTTGTATGATTCCTTCTCTGGTTGTCTGCAATCCCAATGTATAGGTGCCAGTGTTCTCTATAAGGAAATAGAACATTTGGTATTTTTGCATGTGATAGACGCAGAATGAATGATTGAAAATATAGTGATGCCAGGCATTTATGGGCTCACAGCATTACCACTATGTAAAAGAGCAGCTTCTTCTGCTTGTGACTGCTGGTTAGCAAAGGGATTGCATTTAGTCAGGGTTCACAACGTGCTATGGCTGTGGATTTAAAAAGTTAAGTTTAAGCTGTGAACATATGCTCAAGGGATACTTCTAAAGTGGATGGAGGCAAAAGGTGATTCACTCAATTCTTGTTTGTAAGTCACTCCCAAGAATCTCTGGTCTTAGCTGCAGGAAACAGAGGAGGGGAATCTGTACTTTGTTTTATAGGCTACGGGCTATAGAGAGTTAAAAGAAATGGCACAAATTGAAAACCAGTAACTGAACAATTCTAGTATGTAATAGGAAAGTTACTACGGGCAACATCTCCACATTCCCGCAGCTTTGTAAAGCTGGCCCCTGGTCGTGCCTAGAAAATCAGCCTTTGGTGGTGGGTGGATAGACTTAAAAACACGCATGGTGGAAGGAATGAAATGTCACATGAATTTTGTATTCTAACTCTTTATTGCCATTTCTTTTCATTCTTCATTTTTATCTATTACAATACTTCTTGGAATAGCCTTACCTATCCTGCAAGGCTACATCATGACTCGTGTGCCACTTATGTGTGAACTGAAAGTTTATACTACATTTCTCAAAGTACAGCTTTACACAGAAGTCTCTTTTTGATATTTAAACTGTGCTCCTTTAAAAGAACAAAACCAGGCTTAATCAACAGTTACGTCTTATCTTTTTCTGGCATGAAAAAGGTTATGTCCTATTTTTAAAAGCAAGCAATGCCCCTATTAATATACCATATTTTTATAAGTAAAAAGGATACATACATTGAATCTGTACTCTACAAGTAACAACCATAGTCTGCTAAACTCCACTTAATGGACTGCGGTTGTAGATAATATCGTGGATGGACAATATTTGCTTTACTGTCATTCCAGATGTGTTTAGTCCATGAAGGCACATAACTTTCTAAACTCTATTTTGTGAGTTTGCCTCTTTCTGACTGATCATTTAAAAAGTATATTGAAAATATGAGGACACATATTCCCTACCAGGTATATTATAAGAGAGTTCATAGTTCAATCATTTTATTTTCAGGCTATAAAGTGATGGGTAGGAATTCATTTGTTTTCATTGTAGTGAAAGGAACTATCTTGGAGACTTTTACTATAAAATTATTATATAAAAACACATAACATTAAAACCAAATAATTTTATTTACAGAAAAACATAAGAACTATATACCATTAATTGTTTGCAACAATAATCAATTAGAGCAATAATCTGTATTGAGATATCCATATTGGATTTGTAGCTTTAAACTACTCAGTACGGTCTCTGAAAAGGACGTTCTTGATTGATTTTTTTGTAGCCATTATTGAGCATCAATACGGTTATACAGCTGTTAATATGCCTTATTTTACTCTTCATCTGGGTCTTTTAGCCACTGTGTCATCAAACATGTTCTATTTGGACAGTGGTAGAAATCTGATTAGACTTTGTATTGTACCAATGTAGACTAATGATGGTACCCTGCAGCTGTTATCCCAAACATTAATCCAATGCTTTATCCAGTTTCCATTAATGCACTTTCTGGCACAATGGACATTTTAGGGGTTGGAATCTTAACCATGATGACATTCCAGAGGGGCAAGCTAATATTCCAATATTCTTTTTCTTCACAAACAATTATGAATCTGTGTCATAATGCTTCCTCATTATTCCGAATAACAGACTATTTAGCTTTCAGCCTAAAAACACCTGAGAAAGGACAGTAACAAAACGAATTGTAGGGATGGCTAATGCCAGAACTAAACGTATAATAATATTATTTGATGTCTACAGCAATTTAATATATTATTTGAAGGATATTTAACATTTGAACCGGAAAAAAAACGAATTTCACGAATAATTAAATGCTTACGTTAAATACATAGACAGTCGTTTAAATTTAGATCTGCAATAACATTTACTATTATTCTCTAGGGCTTTGACTGCTTGACAGAAACAAAGTACTCTGGGATTAATATCAAGAAATGGTGCCAACTGTGTGCAATTTGCTGTAATTAAGACATGAAAGAGTACTAAATATTCAGATTAAAAGAGCCATGATTGAATGTGATAGAGAATCAAGGTGTGGCAACAAGCCAATAAATACCAGTCAGTCATGATGAGTACAAAATATTAATTGATTTGAAACCTACACCATTGAAATATTACAATAAAGAAAACCAGATTAAACTAATTACAGCCTGGAGAAAAGAATTAAAAAGAAAACATTTTGAGTGACTCCTAAAATGATTTTTTTTACTTGTTCAGTATTCAACATGGCAAGTTGGAAGAAATACATTTGTATAATTACTGATACAAACTGTAATGGCTTAGTTTTCTTGAATGTATATCTCGTTATTTATACTTTATTCAACTTCCTCTCTCTCTTCTTGACTTGTTACTTTGGAAATTACATTAACAAACATGTACATAACATTTGGTAAACACTGGTAACAAGGAATGGTGTTTCTTTAAATTAATTTAAGTGTACAGTAACTGTCATCACTACATGGCGTAGGCAGCCAGTTTTTTGGCACAGGGCACTTTTCAGCAATGTCATTATTTCCTAGTGAACCAATAGTATGCATCGCAATGAATCTTTATTATAACACTGTAATGCTTAATATACTTAAGCATTAAGCATTAAGTGCTTGAAATTAGTTACTCCTGGATTAAACTATGTTGATTGCAGGTGGAATCAAGTTAATTGTATTCTTTGCATGCAGGGATATATCTTTGAATTGCTTACTGCACACAGATACTGACCAGCTTTACTATCACACTGTTATTTAGACTTGGGATAGGAAACATCACCTCTCAACTCGAATACCGTTTGCAACAGATGAAATATGGCTCCACTGCAATCAACGTGGTTTAGCCCAGGAGTAACTAATTTCAAGCACTTACTTAAGTCTGGATCCAGCCCAGTGACTTTGGAATAAGTCTGTATATTACTGCGTGTAAACTTTTGCCATAAGGATACATTCTATTAATAAAACAGACACCAGACAAAGATTTGGGGTATTCATTTACCTGTCTCTCAATGACATGCAAGGAAAAAAATACCTCGTATTACCTATTTAAGCAATTAACCAGCATTATTACATAGACAGTGCAACATTAAACTATATGAATTAGGATTAAACATGTGATAATTCAGATTGTTAATAATACAGAATTTTACAGTTTGTTAAAAATGTACAGAACTCAACAACATATTAATGGGGTGGGGGAAGGGAGGGGGTTCTTGACAATATGAAGTCTGCTTTGATTCCTTTCTATTACTATAGCCATGAAAATCTTATATTTAAGGCTACCTCATCCTTTGATCGCAGTGGACATTAGAGTATAATAAACTTCCAGGGACTGTTGCTTACAAGTGCTAGCTGTTCTTGGATGTGAGGGTATGCTGCCACCAGTAGATATTCAGGTACCAGAATGGCTGCCATTTTGGACACTGGGACATGCTGGTATCTATAATAGGTCAAGGAGCATTGATGATAGCTGGTTACTTTTGGGTAAGGGGGGACACATTCTTTGCCACTAGGGAATCTAGCACTGGGGCTATGGACTGGCATATAGTTAATTGGAATCATTATGGGCCTGATTCAGAGGCTGAAAATAAGAACTTAATGTTACACCTGGGCAAAACCATGTTGACTTCAGGGGGAGTCAAGTTAATTTTATTCTATGCATGCAGGAAGAATGCTTTGCTTTTACTTATTGCACACAGATACCTGATCAGCTTCACTTTTAAACTGCTAATTAGACTTGAGCTGGGAAACATCACCTTTTAACTATAATACTGTTGCAACAAATGAAATTTGACTCCCCTGAAATCAACATGGTTTAGCCCAGGTGTAACTTTAAGTTCTTATTTTCAATCTCTGAATCAGGGCCTATGAGCCCCCACCGCCACCACTTAAGAACGCCATAGGTTCCTAAATATACGCAACTAATAGCAATGAAACTCCCTCAACACACCCCCGGTTTTCAGGTTCTTATGTGACTTTTGAGTGCCATAGGGCTCCCTAATTTGTTTGCTTTCAGCACATTTGTCTGCACAAGTGTTGCTTGCATTATATTTAGGTGGCTCTTGCTAAAAAGCTAAAACGAAGAACAATATATATACACAGTGTTGCTGAAAATGTTGATCATATCTTGTACATGTACACAAAGAATATGTATTTGAGCCTCTACCATTTGCTATTTTTATTTTTATTTTGTCCTTACCCTACACATACAACTTTATGCATATCTCAACATTTGATTGTCAGTAGTGGCAGATGCTTTTTCTTTGTACTTTTCATCTCTACAGGCAATAAGCAAAAGAGACGACCTTCTGCGAAAATCGGAAGCCAATCTCCTGCAGGCAAGAGAAGGTATCAAAGAAAAGACGACAGAGGCAGAGTACCTTGACAGCATGGTCAAGAAACTGGAAGAGAGAATCCAGGATTCACAGAAGAAACTGAATCAAAAGGAGAAAGAAAACAGTGTGCTTGTTGCAGAGATGAAGGACTTGGGTGTACAACTACAAGATGTACATATGCTGTACAGAGAAACAGGTAACATTGCCACAGAGTTTTATATGAACTACCAGTTTGTTGATTCAGTCTTATCCAATAAGGTTTATGCAAAATTGGAGTATTCATATGGTCAGATCAGAGTTTTACATATCCAGGATCCAGCATAACATATGTTGTCCTTAAATGCCTCCTTGCTTACATGCCTTAGCTTCCCTTTGTGTATCAGCTTATCAACCTGACCTGCAATCTTTTGTGTGATAAAACATTTCCAAGATGTTTTTGGAGTTTGAGATTTGCAGTTGGCCCAGGCCGGCAAACATAATGCCATTTTGAATGTATTTTAAGTAGAAAACCGTTAGATAAGTACTTTTATTGTCTTGTAATCAACTTATTACCCATCTTTAATTCATTCTAGTGTGTCATCCAACTGAAGGTCCCTTTACACTTGGGACTGTATATTTTTTTGCGGTTACTTGTGGTTTCAGGCGTGAGATCACTAGACAAATGTTAAACACAGAGATCTCATTACACAGTGATTCATAGAATTTATTATTATTTTTTTTTAGCTGCATTCATAAGTGTTTATCATCATTTCGTTCTGTTTGCCAGAAGTGACTGAAACAATTGAAGAAAAGCAAAATAATAGTATTTTGCTTTGAAAGAGTGCAAGTAAAATGGAAGTTCCTTGGAGAATGATTTCTCTTTGTTTTATGAAAAAAGTGGGAGTAGGCAGGATTCAGTGCTCTAGCTGTCGCTCATCTGTAATTCCCACTATATATGAGCATGGCTGGTGGAGTATGATAGAAGTTGGATTTCATTAGCAGCAATCCTTTATCAAGAGATAAACAAAGTGCAAGCCACTAGAGGCAGGCAGATGTACCTGACATAATGAGAAGGATTAACACATACCAAATGAAAATATTCTATATAATGCAGTAGCAACAAATCAGCCTGTATGCATATGATTAAATACAGCTTCAAGATTACACTCTTCTCATATCTACTAGCAAACCATTTCCAAATAACAGTATATTAAAGACTGAATTCAACTACTTGTTCTGTTGACAACCTGGTCACCTCAAGACTGTAAAGCTGTTAAGCTCGAGTGTTTTGGGGTTAAAAAAATTCTAAAATGAAAATAAAAATAATTACAATAATAAAATAATAATAACAACAATAAAATAATAATAATAACATTTATTATTATTATTATTATTATTATTATTATTATTATTATATCAAAATTCAAACATTTCAAACAATGGTGAATGTTTAATTCAATTTTAACTAATACAATTAATATGATTAAATGTTGGTTGTTAAGTTTGGTTGGTCATTGTATAGCATCTGTAGAAAGCAATCTTCTTATTGTACAGTTATGGTTTTTTTATTTTTTTATATAAAGTATAATGAGAATGTTGATATTATTAGCGTAATTATTTTGATCATTAATCATTTTTATTTTAGTGCATATTAATTTGTATTATTGTTGTTCATTTTATTTTTTATGAATTATTATGATAATGAAAATAATATTGAAGTTTAATACAAGTAAAAACTATCTTGATTGTGAAGGGCTGTTTTTTAATGTTATAAAACACACCTTTTCAGCTGAGACCTTTTATTGCACTGAATGAAATCTATTTGATTACAGCTTCATTATTAATATTTCTCAGGTCTGCAGAATTATGTGCTTGATAATGTATTATTTTTCTGTGGTCACCCTACAGACATCAACAATACTGATGTTTTAGTCTTAAAGTCATTGGACCTGATCCAGAGTTTGAGCGAAGCAGAAGCACAAATCTGCTGTTAATAAAGTTCTGTCCTATCTGATAGTAGCAAATCTGGATAGGGAGTGCTGAAAATGAGCAGCTTTTCAAACATGGAAACAGATGAGTTATATGTGAAGGTGGATAGGCAGTTCTTTCATTTTTTACTTTTTTAATTCATTTAGATTGCTGTTATTTATATATTCTTTAATTATAAAAGGGAATTTATGCAAATTTTTTAGTTTATTCTGTTTAAGTAAAAAAGCACTCCTCTTAATATTATTATATTCTTTATATTATCTATTTTAAAAAATGGCTGAGTGAAATGTATAGCACTACGCTGCTAACCAGGCTAAAAAAACGATAGTGTCGTTTATGCAGTGTGTTATATTCTTTAATGTAACTGTTTAATATTTATAAGGTGTGTAGGGCTAAGAAAATAGGCTTTTACTGAATGCAAATCTCATGCATCTTATACCAGCCCTAAGATGGTGCAGCATTTTAGGAGGAAGCGCAGGGTAAGCGGGCAGCTACTGCGATGGCGGCAGCACTAAACCGCCCCACTTCCTAATTTAAATAAAGTGGAACATCCACTGCACTAGCGCAGAGCACACAGAAGCAAACACCGGCAGATCAGTCTGCTTTCTGCTCGCACCCATTCTGTACATGCCCAGTGCTAATAAAACGCCGCAAAAAATAGGTGTTTTTAAACAGCTCCAGGATTAAAAGTCTATTTTAATTGCTTAAAATACTGATTTCATTTGAACAATTCAGTATGGAAAAAAAGAAAACAAAACAAACTATATAAGATAGATGCACTGGGTGTGTTTATGTGCCATCAAATTGCATGTTTCTCTATACTCATGAGCAGTGTTAATTCAAGGTAAATGACTTTCGCTGACTGTCATACCTTTTCCTACTTGATTGGATCTGCTGTGAAATGAAATCCCAGAATGAGTTCCAGCCGCACACCTTCCTGTCAGCCTGTCTTAACGCTTGTCACATGACTGCAATCTCCTCTCTTCTCTCTCTGTTTTTTCATCACTATGTACATTCTATACAGGGTGACATTGGTGATTCAACCAATGACATTTTCACAATATCCAGTCGGATGCTGAAAAAGTGACTACAGAGGATAATAAAACAATAACAATGATCCTTTTATTTTTAATTTTAATACTAATTAATATAAAAAAAATATTAACTATAAGAGAGAGAGGGGGAGAGGGAGTTGGATCTGTCACCTACACAGAACCATTTTTTGGTGTAAAACATTATTTAGCCTGCAGATCTATCAGGATAAAGTGACATGTGAGGTATGAAAAAAGATACCTTGATGTCTCAAGTTACTAATGAATTGATGGACTCCTTCTCGGTTCTGTTTCACCCCAAAAGATTGTTGTTTTTGGTGTCAGCAGAAAGGGCACACTTTAAAATGTTAGTAATCTCTGTAATATAAAGTGTAATAAATAAAAAGAATTTGTTATAAGGTAATCAGTGTGTTATAAAGATGCTAAATGAATCTTATAAAGATGACTACAGAAAACGTTTTTATTATAAACTTAAAAAAGCACATGCAAAAATAAAGGCTGGTAGCTCTGTAGTCAAATATTAATGAAGTCATTGGGAATGTTATAGACAGGCAATGTCAGCACCTTCGTTTCCACTTCCCTATTCACAGCCTAGCCAGATACTTGATTCTAGATAAAGCCCCTAGAGGTCTACTGCAAATTCTTTTTCAATACAACCAGATCATTGCAGATAATTGTATTACACGGGGTATTGATCTGAAATCACCGTCCACCGGAAACATATATATAAATATATAAATATGGCTTTTTCTGCCGTTGCTTGACCGATTTGAGCATTTCTGTTAATTGTCTGCACAATATATGAGTGTGCTTTTTTGTGTGATTCACCTGTACAGAAAACTAGGGTGGACACATCAGTGGAATTACCTCTTTACAAGAATCTATTGATCACTTTAAATCAAAGAAGTATGTTTGACATGAGATTACCTGCCAGTTTGAACATTAGGTACACTATGTTATAGCTCGGGGCAGTTGTAAGTCTGCCAAAGGGATTGTAAATAAAGCATGCAGCTGCGAGTGCCTCTGGCCTGGGATCAACTAGAGCTCAAGTCCAGGGCATAGGTAAACGTAAATAATTTAACCCTTTTCTTGCCTCCGATTCGCTATCAATTTTTTTTTCTTTTTTAGCAAAGGAAAAAATATGGTTTTCTTTTTTTATTGTTTTGGAAGTCTGTGCAATTACCTTTATTTATGTTCTCATAAACTGCAAATTCTAACACACGTCAGATGAACTTGCCTTTTGTGAGATCTGATCCCTTGTATTAAGAGTTTTAATTAGAGTGGATCCAATAAATAGATATAGCTGTGACAGACAAGCAGGCAGAAGCACAGTTCATGAGCTTGGTCAGTCGTTAAATACATATTTTAGTCGTATACTTTTTTTTGTGTATTATAATTCTTTTTAATTGAGTTGCATTGTATACATACACAATAATAAAGCTTATATATATAT
>WWET01001104.1:154779-167118 GCA_011038615.1 Limnodynastes dumerilii | reverse complement strand
TATTTTATTTATTTTTCTTCTATTCCCTTTCTTTTCTTTTTTCATTAGGCCTTCTCAAGGTAGAGGCAATATTTGTATTTGATGGGCAGCCAGCATTTTATTCAAATTGTCTCCACATATCATTTTGGACTGCGGTCAACAAAAAGGGAAATGATATTTTATTTATTTTTCTTCTATTCCCTCTTTTTTCTTTTTTCATTAGGCCTTCTCAAGGTAGAGGCAATATTTGTATTTGATGGGCAGCCAGCATTTTATTCAAATTGTCTCCACATATCATTTTGGACTGCGGTCAACAAAGAACAAAGGGAAATGTCTTTGTCTTAAAATTGCTTATTTTTGCAAGAAAAAGAACCTGCTAGTGTCTGCTGTATTCACTCTAGGGCTGGTAATTGAGCGCCATCTATTGGTTGACCTTGAAATCGCAGATCTTGGTTTAAAAGGACCATAGCAATAAGTGAACTAATGGTAAAATCAAAGAAATTGAAGTACTTAGTGCATTGTCTTTGTCTAATTAAAGTGTAAAATGACTTGGTGCTTTATTTAATTTCCCCGGCTAATTCAACTGTAAATTAACGTATTTGTTTAATATTTTAGGGAGATTTAGGATTTTTTAATTATGGCACACAAAAGGTTAAGTGGAAATACATGGGATTTATTAAAATTAAAATGCAAACAATAAAAGTCATTAAAAGGATAGATTTGAGACTTGTGTGAATTTGAGGTTAAAATGTACAAAGAATCGTCCTTTCTATTCTTCACTATGTATTTTTTTTCTGTTGGTATATCCTTTAGCACAAGAACTTGCCAGTCAGGAAGAAAAACTTCTGCTACTGGAATCCAGCTTGAAAGCGACTCAAGAGCAGCTAAGCGAGCAAATAGCTGAAACCGTTCGCCAAGAACAGAGCAACAGAAAATACCAGACAGACCTGAAGACCCTTAAAGAACGTGTCTCAGCCTCAGAGGAAGAAAATAGTGAATACAAGTGAGTGACCGACCACGGTATAAAGCAAGGCAGATCACTGACTTTCTGCATGTTTGTTATAATACATAAAGTGATGGTCTCCTTACTGTCCTCTGCTATATGCAGTGCTGTTCTTCTTAGTCTTGTGTTAAAAATGGCAATGTTTTTTTCAGTATTACATTTGCCTGTCTGTATGTTGGGATATTGTAGAGAACAAGGTGTCGGCATTTGCTTTAGAAGTCTCCTATAGCAGAGCAGTGGGGGCGAAAGTCTTAATTTTCCAACACTGAAGCGTACAAAGGTTACATATGGCTCTGGTTGTCTCCTTCTTCGTCAAAGTAGCTGAGTTGAAACAAGATGGTACCAAATTATACTGAATGCTCTGATTACATTTCTTTCCTGTTACTTCACATAAGGCCGGCTGCTAAAAATAACCAGAATATTGAGTCGAATCTTTGATAAGAGCTGAGTATACTGAATAAAGGCCTCTGTTCAGCTTCTATGTAATTGTAAGAGAGAAGTGTTAGATACTTAGAAATTGTCCAATAAATTGCATATAATAATTAATAATTATTAAAAAGCATCTGTCAGTCAATCTATCTATCTATCTGTCTGTCTGTCTGTCTGTCTGTCTGTCTGTCTGACTATCTAAAGGATATACAGGTGTCATATATTTTTGCTGTTTAGATCCATGCTTGTCTGTATATTTTGCATGAAAACATTTTACACACATCCACAGACTTGTGAATATTGAACTTTACTGAGTTTCTCTCTACAATATTTGTTAATTGTTTTCATTTTCAAGTAAACATCACTAGGCCTCACAATGATTGACACTGTGTATGGTGAGTTCTTATAGTGTAAAGATAGTAGTTATCATGATATTTTGACAGTGAGGAATAATTTTTTGTGCCAGAACACCCCCTTATCCTTCATTTGTTTGTTCGTTCATTCACTCATTTATTTATTGTTTTTTTCTCTTAGTTTTTTCTTTATTTTTTTGTGGGGATTTGGGGTTTAAAATCTTGATGATACATAATGTTTTATAGTGCCTCAATTCTGGTAAAAGCTTCAAATTGCTATACAAAACATAAAAACTCATATGAACAATAACCCATTGAGATATGCATGTATAGTGGATTTACTGAATTTACCTGAAAGTAAGCAGTAACAACTTCTGTAGCCATAACATGTGTTGGAAGCTGTACAAAAACAGTTTAGGTCCAGAGACTAAAACTTTGTTCATGCGTTTTACAAAGCACTTAAAAGTAAGCTCTTGCAGCCACTCCTTAATATACAATATGCACCACATTTGAAGCTCGTCTCCTACTGTGTGACAGACACTGTCCTGTTCCTCTGTTCCTGGACTCACATTAGACCTAGTGCATTAATATTTTAAGAAAGGAATGTTTCATGCATGCATTAGATTATCCTTAGTACATCCTAAATTGTAGTGCTCCTATTAAATGCAAAATAAAATCTAATGAGTATAGCAGGGTTCTTTGGGGGGGAAAATGTGTATCATTAGGTAAAATAAAGATTATATTTGACCTATAATATTATAATTGACAGACATTATTCATTCAGTAATCTGCAAAAATGGTTTAGTGATTGCAGAATTTTTTTATACACCAGGTACAGTAATTGGCAAAAAATGTAAAATCACCACTTTGTTTCATCTATAAACTTGTTGAATAATTTATTATACTAAAATGGGACCTTAATATCTGTAAAAAAAATGTAGTGTTCTGAATTGTAGCATTAGTGACATTATTTATGATCAAATGTATTCTGACTCCAGCTCTTTTGCAATGTATCGTTAGCTGCCCACTTCTGTAAATAATAGGTTATGATATTTATATTTATAATTAATCTTATAAAATAAATATATTCATTGCTATTTTTTTTTTACATTTCTAGTCTCACAAAATGAAATACATTATTGTTTTTTTTTTAATTATATGGCAACACAGGTTATTTTTTTATAGCATGATAGCACAGTATCTGCTTTTTGTTTTATTGAGCTCTATCCTAATGAGCAGTCCAATGTACAGGCAGCGTAACAAGAATCCCAGCACAGACCTGCTCCATGTAAAATACTTGTCCAGAGCATCTAGTGGGTGGCTGGAAATCGTAATAATTTGTTGCATTGATTTCTGTGCGGCTGTGCAGTTGAGGTCTCCAGTGAATAGATAGGAATAGACATTTCATCGATTTGCTTTTCATGAGTATATTTGCAAGGCTCCATTGCAAAATAATTTAGAATTTTAAACTATGAACTGAGAAATTATGAATATATATATATTTTTTGCCTAATTATAACTACTTAAAGGTAACACTTTCCACCGGTTTTAAAGTTTAATATATTGATTTCCCATGAATATGCTATATGTGGTATGTACACATACAGTACTATCTATCAGTTGTGTCTGTCATACCCTCCATATTTACTGCCGTTTGTATTTAAGGACAGTCTCATATGTAATCTCAATTAGATATTAAAATAATTGGACAGATTTATATGCCTTCTTGTGCCTGTTTATCTGTCTATCTATCTATCTATCTATCTATCTATCTGTCTGTCTGTCTGTCTGTCTATTAATGTTGTTTCTAAAATATAAACAAGCTGATGGTTAAGTTACTGTAACGTCTATTTTCTGTGACATTACAGTTTATAAGAAGTAAGCCTTTCCTTTTGAGCTCATGTTTAACAGGATTAAGTTTTCCTGAAGTAGTCTTATATAATCTGAGTATTTTTATGGTTACTTTGAGTCCAAGTTTGCTTTATGTGCTCAAGATGCACTTAAAACCAGTAGACATATGGATACAATCCAATTGGTATGGTAACATTCAGGATGATGATCTAAATAATCCCTTTTGTTAAGAAATATTAGATTCTCATAATTATAAATAAAAAAAACAGCGCTTTATATTTCAATAAGGTTTCAGCAATTCTTTTCTGTATGTTATATATAACTTCAAGTCACATTTATTGTCATAAAAGGTCTAAGTCAGGCAGCTTTCTAACAAAAGGAAATGGTATACTTTACACTACATGCTATAGAGACTTTGTACCTCAGCGTGCACAGACCAAGTCATTGGGACGGTAATATGAAAAGCTTTTATGAAATATCATTTGCTTTAAAAATGCAGGGGCTTCCTCTTCACCCATGTGTCAAATGTCAGCTGCAGGCATTTATTGGTAATAAAACATAGGTCTTATTAGTAGTTGCAGACACGTCGTATGCACATATATTACATATTATGTGTTACGTAATGAAAAACTAAATGCACTTAGACCCCCACATTCTTGAAATATGATTTTCCATATACATGTAAGTTATAATTGTAGTGTAAGGAAGATCTTGTGCAATAGCCTACAGGGCTACTATTTTTTTTTCTCTTTTTTTTCAACATTGGTCAAAGAAAAGTGGGAACATACTTTATTTTAAAGAACAGATTGCAAAAATAACTTATAGTATATCTTTTTTTCTTTCTTCTGGCAAGATTCTCTTTTGAAAAACATTAGTCCTCATGTGCGATTCAGAATTGCATGTATCGCATGTATAGACAATATATATTCATGACCTGTTTGTGAGCTTGGTACTGGGAAGGTCTATTATGTATTGCTGATTTGTGAGGGAATTATTAGGAAATTGTCTCCAGATGTTAAAAGTCTCTGCATACTGAAATATAAATAAAAAAATAAATAAATAAAACATATATATATACTCTATATAACACTGTTTGAGGAAAATTAAATTAATACATTTCATCATAAAAATAAGACTGTTATGTCCCTTGTTATAAGCTTAATTTAGCAGATTTGTCACTGTAGAAAAAGACCTGCTTGACAAGTGTCAACATTTTGTGTTCTAGTATACTTAAATAATCTTCTCCTTTTTCTCTCTACAGAGATACACTGGAGCATTTGAAGACTGAATTAACAACATTAAAGGTACAGCACCAATTGTCAGTTCAAGAAACTCTTCAACTTCAACAGACCAACCACAAGTATGAAATAGAGATGGTCTCAATCCGAGAAAATGCCCAGACTCTGCAGCATCAGGTACAGTAGTGTATGAGTGTGTGTGAGTGTTAATGTGTGTGTGTGTTACATTTTACAGCATAAAGTTACACTTGTGTACAAATTTTTCTTCCATATTTGAGTTCAATACATTTAATGCACAATTAGGGGCTGAGAGTAGCGTAAAACAGGTCAATATGTGTGTCTGAGCCAAACCATTGCAGTGGCAGAAAACACAATTAAAGTTGAGTTGAGACATTTCCTCCTAAATAAAGGATGGTCATTATGCATCTGCAATAAGCAAAACTATTGTCCCTGCATGCAAAAAGAAAATGAATTAAACGGTTCTCCTGCAATTCAATATGATTTTTCTGAGGTCAACATTTCCATCTGTTTTTATGTGTACTGTCAACCTCTAAATCAGTCCCTTAATGTCATTTTAAGCAGTCAGACAAGTTGATTTCATGATACTATTAAAAATAAAAGCTTATATTCAGCAAAATACTTTAAAATATCTGTATTTACTAAACTCCTTAATTATTAAATACAAACATCCATTTTTTATGTCTACTATACACACATTATACATTTTTTATAAGTGCGATATATATAGTCTGTGATTAAAATGCATTTTTAGAACTGATTGATTCTAAAGAGGTTAGTAGCCAGACTTGTATCATTTGTGAAAACCGCCATTCACTCTTGGTATGTGGTTTACTACCTTGTGTAAAGCAAAGGAAACCTAAACTGACCCAAAAAGAATGATTAATAGACTATAAAGTCAATGGGCCTGATCCAGACTGAAGATGGTTTTGCATACGCAAGCATACCTAAGTTACACACTACTAAGTATAATGCACTCCTCTCTCACGTACGTTACTTAGCTGACTTATATGTTCAAAACCCTACCTTAACTTTGCGTATCTCTGGTCATACATAATGCCTTGTTGTAAGTAAATGCATAAACCCAGCCCATACTGTACAATTTAAATGCCTCTCTCTGCCCAAAAGACTTCGGCTTGCGTAAGGATGTCACACCCTATTGTACGGATTTACATATGAGCTACGTACAATCAGAGTTACAATAAGTAACATCTGCGTTCCCACAGCCAGATTTACACATGCAGCAGTGTAAATTAGCTGTCGTTATTATTTGCCTCTGATAAATTCATTTCAGTACCTAAGATGTGTGCTTACATTCATTAAAGATGCCCTTACATTTTGGTGCATCGGTGGCAGGTGTAAAACATCCTTGCGCTGTTTCAGAGTTTTATGCAGCGGAAGCAGAGACACGTTATTGAAAATGCCCCCCCCCCTATCTAGAGTTCTGACAGTTGCATAGGATGAAGATGAGCAGCTTTTGAAACATGCAAACAGATATGCACAGTATAGGCAAATAGGCTAAGAGGTGTAATGAAGCAGGCAATAAAGTCTGCATGTTAAAAAGGTTTTTTCTTATATATAATTCATTTAAATGGGTAATATTTAAGTGTTTTTTAATTATAATAGAGAATGTAAACATAAATTAAATGAAATATTTTGTGGTTAAAATAAAATAAATCGGGGTTAAAAATAATAATCTATATATAAAAAAAAAAATGACAAAGCAAAACGTGCTGCAATAATATACAGTCTTAACTACAAAAAGCAAATATAGCGTGGTGTATGCAGAGTTTGTTTTAAAACATGTATCACTCTTAAATTAGACCTATTTATTGATTGTTAGGTAAACAGGGCTGTGTCGTTGCTGAGAATAGGGGTTTTCATTGATAAAAATCTACTCCGTTTTACTTTAATACCAGCCCTGAACTGGTGCAGAATATTTGGAGGAAGTGCAGGGAAGCAGAGCTCAGCTGAATTAAGCTGCTCACTTTCTTATCTTAATATAGAGGACACCCCATTCCACTGGCGTTGAGCACGCAGAAGCGGACAAGGCAGTTCAGCCACTTTTCTTTTTTGTGCTTGTTTTGCATATGTGCTGTGCTTAAATCGATGTACTTACACTTAAAAATATAGGCCCGTATTCAGACCTCTGTTTTCTGTGCCCGTACGTCCATAACTAACCGATTGAAGTTACTGGGCATGCGTAGTCATTTTTTTACGCTATTTACGTAGCGTTTAGCTACATATGTTGCATACACGTGGTAAGACCGTGTGTAAGCAATCTACGTAGCGAAACGCTACGTAAATACCATATAAAAATTACTACAAATGCCCAGTAACTTCAGTCGGTTAGTTATGGACATACGGGCACAGAAAACGGAGGTCTGAATACGGGCCATAGTAGTAGTCATAGCTTTGGATCAGCCCCAATAGTGACACTTTGATTAATTGTCTAAAAAAGTATCCCAATTTTTTGCTAAGATGATGCCCTGCACATGAGATAGGACAAACATGGGATACTCCAGATAAATGTCTTGCTCTGTTACGATAAATAACTATGGTCTCCTTAAAAAAGGGGGCAAACACAATAAATAATCTGACCAGCTAACACTATACTAAAAGATACAAAGGAACAAAAATGCCCCAGCACACTGCTATTAACCATATCATGTATAGCAGAGATGCATAATTGTGTTTATTATTTATTACTTGTTTCTTTAGGTAGATAGAGTTGAGTATATTCATTGCACTGCAGGGTTTGTTGTAGGTTGCTTGTCTTGAATGCAAGTCGGGAAAACACAGAGCTCAATCAGGTGTGATGAATCTACCGCTCACAGCACAGAGACAGGATATGTTTTAGGATATATTTTTTTTGCAGAAAAAAATAAATCTCTTTACGATGCAGTGTAAATGACTTTGGTTAATCTCTGAACACCTCGCACACTTTGGAACACAGCTAATTCCTAAACTCGGAGTTAACATTGGGTATGATGCCAGAGTTTTATCATTTTGTTTATTTTTATTGTACATTGATTCTTTGTTCCCCCCCTTTTTCATTTCCATGATATATTTTATTTACCTATTTATTGCTTAAAATCATTTCTTTTTTATTTTTGTCGTAAACCTGTATCCTATTTTTAACGCTGTGCATTCAGAGGCTGAAGCAGAAGTAATAATAGGAAGACTCAGAGCTGTAGTGATGAATATTTATTGTGCTATATAGTGATTGAACAAAAAAGGTCATTACCCAGTACCAGTTCCTATTCCCTTGGAATACAAATTGAGAACAACTTTGCAGGAGGATTTAAGTTAATTTTGCCATTACACAGAGAAATTCTGAAATGATTAAACTAGCAAAACTGCATGCATTATTCTGTAACTAGAAATGCTGTATTAAAAAATGCTGAAACAATTAGGAGAGAAGAGAGATTGAAGCAAGCAAGGAAAGTATAAATAAGTCTGAATTGAGATTGATTTCAACATAATGCTGTGTCGGAATTCCCGTCTATTGATTGGTTTTAAAGCCTGTGCAGAGAACCTAAAAAGATAAAGTAAGCAAGGTCAGATAATCAAACCGTTTTTTAATAGTAAAAACAGCAACTGCCACTGTACACTATTAAAATAAATCCATAATACAAATTGCTCTCAAGAAAAAGTGGATGAGGAGCTGATCTTCTTATTGAACCTTTCTACTGTTCAGTGACCACACTGGGTAAAGGATAGGTAAGGATGCCTGTAAGATCAATACTAAGTAAGATGTAACAAGGAATCATTCAGAACATTAAAGGCTTACAAGGGAGGATGATAGTGGTGATGTCTCTTCACTACGTCACAGAAAGGGAAATATTATCTCCTCCATACTCCTCCTATGGGTTTTCTCTGCCTCTTGGAGATGATACATTTTTTGTTATCATCTTGTATATTTCATCGGATGCTATATTTGAGAACTAGTCATAGAATGTGATGGCAGATAAGATCCACATGGCTCATCCAGTCTTCCCAGTTGTATATTTAAAACTATACTGACCCTAGACCCTATTTACCCTCAGCTTAGTTTGAGATTTAGGATATCATTATATTTATCCCAAGCATGTTTACACTGTTCTACTGTGTTACCTCTACCACCACAGATGGGAGGTTATTCCACTTATCTATCATCCTTTCAGTGAAGACATTTTTCCGCACATTTCCTCTGAATCCACCACCCTCCAGTTTATATTCATGCCCTCGTGTTCTATTACACCTCTTCCTACGAAAAATGCCTCCTCCTCCAGCCGTTTACAACCCTTGATATATTTGAAAGCTGCTATCATAGTTACAGTCACAGTTTTTATGTATATCTGTTCTACAGATATATGTATATGATCTACAAAATATATGTCAAAGCATTTCCTATTAATGGTGCAGATATGCAAATGTGACAAGTGCCTGTATTTGGCAGTTGTTTCCAAACTCTCTCAGTTATGTTACCCGTAATAGTCTCAATCATTTTTTTAAGTTTCCACTAAGCCAAAAGTGATACTGAGCTGTCCCATTTTTTAAGTAGTTAGGTCCAAACAACTTCACATTACTTAGTTCTGAGAACTATTTAAAAGTACGGCACAGAAAGAGAGGCTGCACTATACTCACATGACTTGTCTGTGGCCCTGAAGTTGCAGCACACTTTGGGATCCACTGGTATATGTATCATAAATAGCATGGGACCGGATCCAGAGTTAGGTACGTTAGGTACTGATTTGACAGGAGGGCACATGCGCCCTCCAGATGTTATGCTAATGTTACATTAGTAACACTAGCGTACCTATTATCTTATGGAACTAAGGGGCAGATCCTGCGAGTTAGGTACGTTAGGTACTGATTTGACAGGAGGGCACATGCGCCCTCCAGATGTTATGCTAATGTTACATTAGTAACACTAGCGTACCTATTATCTTATGGAACTAAGTTCTGAAGAAATGGGCTGTCCTTCCCGTCCGCCCGCTAAAATGAACAGGGGAAGCATGGTAACTGTACTGTGGGGGAGGGCTACGGATCGCTGATCCGCACGCTTCACTTAAGGCAGGATTAAAGCCAGCATGAGATAGGGGAGTGGCAGGGGAGCTTCATTCCCCTCTCTCTCTCTGTCGGACGGACAGACCCTTACATATACGGAAAGCATGCGGGAGTCTGGATCTGGTCCATTATGTTATTAGCATTAAGTCTCTAGAAAACAGCTGTATTGTAAAGTTAAATGTAATGGATTAAAAATTTGGTTTTAGGTTGTCTACACAGCGTCTAAAATTGTGTTTTGTGCGCTGGAATAGTGCCCTATTAAACCTCTTTGGGCATCATGCTTGGGCGCTACTTTCATTTATTTCTTCTCCCATGTTTAACTAATATACTGTCACCTCCCGGGCTACAATTTTTCAGCCATTTGCTGGCCTGAAGGCACCATTTTGTCATCCTCAATCATACACCTCCACATGCCATGACCATAGATAAATAATACCCCAGCTATTCATACTTAGCATACATTTGGTTTCATTGTATAGTATCTGCACCATACAGCACCTCACACTACAACTGATATGAGATCCGGCTATGTGTTCATGTTGTCAGTTATGGTTTGTCTTTTTCTGTTCCATCATAGATTGTAAATAGTCCATACTGACAAAAGTCACATAACCCTTTAGTATGTAGGACAGAGAAACAAGTAGTAAACACTGTGCGGCAGCCGCCTTAATCACTGTGTTACCCTGCTACTTCACATCGGGATACTGGCCGCTTGGTCAACAACTGTCTGGTGGCTTAATTAAAAATAAAATCTTACTTACTGTACAAAGGTGCAACACTGACAAATGGGTCACTTAAGTCGTTATATAAACTATACATCCCAAACTCATCTCACAATGCTCTCCACCGGTCTTTTACATCTGTTTCTTCCCTTTTGCTCAACTCTTTAATAACCATCTCTAAGTCCCATATACATGTTAATATTCCCTATCACTTAGGCTCTACTTCAGACTTCAAATATTTAATAACTTTCTATAATCCTGCGTCTTTATTAGATCTCACCCTATTCCCATTGAAAACCTATTTAATATATTATTTTATTATTTTACATTACACCTTTCTTTTTTTATTTCTTTATTTTTGACTGATGCACAGAGATGGGTTTCACATATCCACATAGAATACATGATACATACTATAGCCTGTATTCAGAGTACCGGACATATAACATATACGTCCGGTGTTTAGCGATTTTTACTACTGCGCATGCGTGGTCATTTTTTAACGTAATCTACGTATGTTTTTCTTATGTAGATAGCGTAAACACATGCGCAGTAGTAAAAATTGCTAAGCATCGGACGTATATGTTACTCTGAATACAGGCCTATATTAGGTAAGTAGCTAAATGAACTAGGAAGGGGATCTGAAATGGAAATCAACATGGTTTTGCCCAGGTGTAACTTTAAGTTCTTATTTTCAGCCTCTGAATCAGACCCATAAAGCACTCACTAAAAAACATTCAGCATGAAAACAATGCCTAAGTCTAGTGCTAGTAGCAGATTAATAGGGTCCCCACGCCCTATGGGAAGGGGACACACATTTCAAAATATTCAAAATAATATTGATATATTTTTTCTAAACTGGGTCTGGTGCCTTTTACTGGTGCAAGCAGAATTGTACATGGTCACAAGGACTTGTCTGCTGGCTTCAGTGGCACAAGTGTGCAGATTGAAAATATATATGAGTGGAACAGATCACAGGCTTGCAGTTCATGTAACAGCGCTTTGCCATTTTATCTGACATGTGGTTGTGTTGTTATCATTCATGGATTTTACATTGCACTATAGTTATAAGCATAATTCATTTTATAAACTTATGATGATAATAGTAATAACAATAATAATAACAATAATAAAAATCCACAAAAGGCCTGATCCAGCAATTACCGTATGCACAGAGGTCTGTAAGTTCGCACATGAAAGGGAACTTCCCGGTCACTCCCCTTTCACATGCGGAGTTCTTGTCACATACATGCCCAGAACCGTACCCTAAATCTGCCTCCATACACAAGTGCGGATCTGCCTACCACCGCTCACTTACCTTCATTTGCATGCCTATTCCCAACCCACATGCTCAAGAAGTTCCTCATGCAAGTATTTCGCTTCTGTAACATCTGGTGTAGGCATGTGCAGTGCTAGAAAATCACCCGACATCCGCAAGCAGTTTGTGGAAGTCGGGTGACATTATTACACTGCTCTAAAAAATAAAGGGAACACTAAAATAACACATCCTAGATCTGAATGAATGAAATATTCTTATTAAATACTTTGTTCTTTACATAGTTGAATGTGCTGACAACAAAATCACACAAAAAGTATCAATGGAAATCAAATTTATTAACCCATGGAGGTCTGGATTTGGAGTCACCCTCAAAATTAAAAAGGAAAAACACACTACAGGCTGATCCAACTTTGAT
>WWET01001104.1:106451-123421 GCA_011038615.1 Limnodynastes dumerilii | reverse complement strand
TTTCCCTCATCTCAGTGCCTCCCCCCGCCCATTTCTATGCAAATCCTTTGGTTCCTAGATTTCCGCTGGACTTAGAATCGCAATTGTTTCCGACCGATTCACAAGTCCGCCCTTAAGGCATTTCCGACCCTAACTTCAACGTACATGGCGTTGCACTATTACTACGCATGCGCAGTTGATGCAAAATCGATCCGATCCTAAATATACGCACCTAACTATCGTTAATATCGGATCTCGGAATCAGGCCCTAAGTGTGGACCACTGTTTCTCTGAGATCCGACACTAGATTCCCACTGTATTCAAATTATTGTGTATGAGAGGGCAAGCCAATCCTTAAGTATGCAAGGGAGTCACAGTCTCAGAACCCTAACCTAATATTTTCACACCATCCTCCCACAAGTCATTATTCTGGGGCATTTGCTGGAGAAGGCTGGTTTAAGTATCCAGGAGCCAGGTGCTGTTCATCATGGATAATCAGAGACATACACCTGACACCCTTCCTAAATTTTGGAGTGAATAGTTGGATGGGGGCATCTGGTGGAGGAAAGGGTGGACAATAGGGACTGAACATGACACCAGAGTGTACCCGACATAAATTTCCTGCCTCGTCCCTTCTGTTCCAAGTCTTCCCATTATTGCATGTGCACTTTATTGTTTAGCCCAGATATATACATCTTTTACTAAATGCTAATTTGATATGTTGGCTTTATTTGTTCTCTAAATTGCTACATTATAAATAATCAGTCATGTTTTATACTTCTCTTTACAAGTTTAAAATAGCTACATAATGAATCAGATGAAAATACAGTGTGCTTATATGTACAATTTCTTAAGAGTAGCAACGTGAGACAAAATAATCGTTCATGATAAACTTAAATGAATTGCAGTTAAAATTCACAGTTAATGAAAGTTTTTTTTATTTTTATTACCTGTTCACAAATGAAATGAAAATATTTGTTATCTGATATGCTACAATGCCACTAGAAAAATATGAAGCATCTCATATTTTCAATGATCAGATTAGGGATACCATTCGTCCCTGTGATATCTGGGAAAGCTGCATAATGAAGTCCTATTTGTGACTGCTTATTTTCTGTAACACTAAACTCACGGATCATCTCTTAATGATGCTATACAGTTATTAGATCTGGGGCTGGTGGTCAACCAGTGTCATGCAATTATGAAATCTAAATGCAGTGCTACATTTTGCACCTTACAAGTTACAAGTTTATCTGTGCCAGTAATAAGCAAGAAATAATAGTAATAGTTTACTCCATAAACCACCCTTCAATGCAGTGTTTCCTACCTCCTCCACTCACGGAACTTGCAAAGACTGGCAGCTTAAGGCAGCACTAAGTACTTCTTGAGGTGCATTCAAGTTTTAAGGTATCCTATTTTTCTTCTTGAACAGGTAGAACTTGGGGTATGTTTTAAAAGATGTGGTCATTCTTTGTTTGGTCGAGACAGTTTGGCAGCACCTACTCATAGCACTGGGCCTTCTGCAGCTTGACTACAACAGGAAGAGATTCCTCATGCTCTCTTCTCACCTGATCTTGCACCAAACAATTTTTGGTTTTCCCAATGCTTATCTCTCCGGGGCCACACATTTTCCAGTGGTGCGGCCATTGCGTCAGTAATTTTTTAGTGGTCTCAACATACCCCCAAAAATCGTCAATGTGAATAATGTGTGCAGTTAGTGGAAGACTATGTTGATTAATGACAGTAGTTTCAGCATCCTAAGGCAATACAGAATAAATCAGCTGCACTTGACACATTAATTGTTTCAACTTTAAATGTTCTACATCACACTATGTAGACTTATAGTATATATGAGAACCATAAAGTGCTGGTGCAATTGATATGGTCGAATTAGCACATAATGTGCTGTATACCAAATTATCAACTGTATAATGCTGGAAATAGTCCGTGTCTGATATTAATCAGAAAGCAGTCTTTTTGGATGAATTGGTAAAGGTTGCCAGAGTGTAGATGAGAAGTATTTAAACTTCAAGTCTGATAGTGAAAACGGCACAAAACCGTATAACGATAGGCAGAGAGATATGATGATGATACCGAAAAATTACTGGATCCTGTATCTGACTGTACGCATATAAAAGTTAATAACTGTGGATTGGTATAAATAAGATGAAATAACCAGATGAGTGAAGAACCGAATGTCTGTCTGGAAATAGGAAAGAGCTTGTCTAATATCTCTGGTCCTGGCAACAACACCAACCGAATGGAAAGATGTAGTAGTCCACTCAGTAGTATGGGTTTCAGATCCCAGGTAGAAAGGTAACGTGCGGGCGTCCCCGCCACGGGTTCCTTCGTATGACCGGTATTGGCACTTGTAATAGCTGAAAATAAGTCCACAGTGTGGTGCTGGATGGTAAAGGGTATATTAAAATGCTGTTGACGCGTTTCGTCCATGCCCGGACTTTTTTCAAGTATAAATGAAAAGGAATCAACAAGCTTCAAGAGGGCTATTTAACTCAGAGATTGTAATTCATTAGTCACCTTCTGTGTGGAGTCTGCAGTTCTTTAATGAATTATCTCCTGTATACCTCACATAGAAAAAGATTTTTATACATTCACATTCAGCTACTTAGAGTTGCAACCAAAACAGAAAACAAAAGACAAAAACAATAATAAAATAAAAACATTATTAATACATTTTTTATATAATAATAATTTTTACTCATGATCTTTATTTTTTATTATTTCTATCAAGCCACAGTTATTCACTTTTATATGCGTACAGTCAGATACAGGATCCGGTAATTTTTCGGTATCATCATCGTATCTCTCTGCCTATTGTTATACGGTTTTGTGCCGTTTTCACTATCAGACTTGAAATCTAAACACTTCTCATCTACACTCTGGCAACCTTTAAATATATCTATTCACCAACTCATCCAAAAAGACTGCTTTCTGATTAATTTCAGACACGGACTATTTCCAGCATTATACAGTTGATAATTTGGTATACGGCACATTATGTGCTAATTTGACCATATCAATTGCACCAGCACTTTATGGTTCTCATATATACTATCATTCTACATGGTGTGATGTCTGTTTGGGGTATATTTGATGTATAAATATGATTATTACTAATATTTTATTTTATGGTTTTATTAAATGTTTTTGGGCTACATTTAGAGTTTCAACAATTAATGTGTTACATGTTTACCTGTGTCAAGCGCAGCTGATTTATTCTATATTGCCTTTTTTTTGTTACTCAATGAGGGTATATGCACATACACTCCAGTCTGTTATTAGCACTTGGTATATTATGGTTTTTTTTAATGGTTTTTTATGTTTGTTCCATTGTCTTGATAGTATAATATATTTATATCGTTAAGTGTGTGCCATCTTTTTGAATTAGCGCTCATCTACATTTTCTGAGTTTCAGCATCCTGGTGTATGTGCTTTTCAGGAAAATAATAGAAGACCTCGGAACTTCAGTGCACCAGGTATAAGTACATTGGCAGCAGCTGACATCTCCTAGCAATGTATTTATAAACAGCACTGAGCACTGTTTAAATCTGCCAGCCTCTAGCAGCTTGCCTGGACATGCACAGAGCGTTCATACACCTCAGATTGGTGGAGGAAACGCCGCCACACTTCATCCAGATTCAGGCCCAACCTCCTTTCTATTGTACCTGTGACGATAAACATCTGCCCCCAGCCAGTATATAGTTATAGATATCACCGATAAGTACGCCTTGGACAAGCATAAACAAGGGCATCATGGGAATACTCAACTGGGGACATCAGCTTGGGAACGATTTATTTACTTCCTCCCTATGTCAATCTCTAATGAAATGTGTATGTGTGAGCTGGTTAACAAGCCGGGCTGTAGTTACAGCTGTTCTTGTACTGGGGAGGGTGTCATCAGTAGCTCCTTCATGTGAAGATTTGTTGTAGCTGTGGCACTCACATTTAAAATCAAGAACACCACCGTTATTATGTCACTGAGTGTAGGTAAAGAAACAAAGTTGTAATTTTTCCCCAAGATGTAATGGGTCTGATCCATAAACGTGCATACAGAAAAAAGTGATTTTGTACCTAGACCATAATTACTATATATGTTTAGCCTTTAATTAAGAGTTGAGCTAATAAGCTTTACCTTACAACTGTAATTCTATTTACACAGATCAAATGTTGTTTTGCCGAGGTGGACATATCCACCTGTTTCTGCAGGCGTTATTTCAAAATCCAGGGGGCAAAAATATTTTATTACTAAAACAAATTCAGCATTATTTACCAACTGTGCTTATTGTCTTTATAGTTAAAGGAAATGTATTGCCTTTAAACCCCAGCCACTTCCTTCCACATCTGCGTGTCACTAATGTACATTTCTACTTGGCTGAGCTTTTATTCCACGCATGCTATCTGTGCACTCTGCAAGGCTTTCTGCCATGTTGTGCAGTAACCCTAGTATAGTACACCTCCCCATTTACACAGTACTGCATTCCTTTCATGGAGATTAATCCTAGTATGAAGCATGCAGCTGTAATTTGTCTGCCTTGTTGTACTTGCATACAGAGAAACATAAGCAGAGCATTGTGTGTGTATAGATAAATGTACGTGGTGACCAGTTTGTCAACATACGTCTCTCTTTGCCACTGGGGAGAATTACCGTGCATATAGTTGTCAAGAAACTAAGTCTGAAATATTGCTTTGTTTAAATTGAAATTAGAATGCATCTCTTATTCACACAATGGATTTTTCTTGTGTGTGTTTCTCAGAACTGCGTAGTAGACTTGCAGCGTTCTCTGCATGATGTTGTAATTGAACCATTGTTGTCGGTTTCAAAATTCAACGTTTGATCTCCTCTTCATAATAGTCAGTCTTTAATCATTTTCCCTCTGTTGCCTCATTTTCCCTTTTCAGTATATTACGCATGCTGAATACCATTATTGCGTTCCGTTATTAACTAGGGATGGATTTGGAAAAAGCAATTTTGTGCTGGCTTGATATTGCAGAATAAGCTGTCAAACATCATACCAGGTGACAGTGTGATGTCCTTCTACGGAGTTGTAGCACAGTGTGTCTTACAGCTGGAAGCTTATAGGTAATCAGAGAGGATTACCAATGGCAGCTTTATTAAATATCTGTGCACGTCTATTGTGACTGTGACCAGATAATGTGAGCTTCCAATATAGGGACAGGAAATTATTAATAAAAGCGGATTGGCTGTTCAGAATACCGTCGCAAAAGTTTATCTAATATTATTTTCTAGGGACATGAATGTCAAGTATTGGTTTCATTAATACTTAAGGTGCAGGCCTTTTCTTTTTCCAAGTAATTTGCTTTTAATTTACCCTAATTCCCTGGGTGGCTGATGATATTAGCATTGTTTTACAATAATAAGGCTCAAATTCTAGTAGGTTTTTTTTTTTTATGATGCCAAGATTTGCTTAAACATAATGACCAATGATTCTGTTGGCGTTAATTAGGGGTGGGGAATGTCCAGGGTCCGAAATCATTTGGTCTGGCCCTCCACAGATGGGACTTGAGTGGGGGTGTGGCTCCAAACGTGCTCTCCAGTACTCCGGTGCACTAGGCCACTAAATCACTTTGCTCGTTTCCAGTGCTCCGGTGATGCATCACGCGGCAGGGTCCTGCAGGCTCTAGATCCCGATATGCTCCTGGGTCCCTGGTGTTATGAAACATTCATTGGAGGAGCAGCCTGCATGTGGTAGCAGCTGGATCTCCGGGACGCCGCTGCCGTTTTCTTTCAAAGGTCACCTCAGGGTTGAGCAGGCTCATTTTTAAGCTGATCATTTTGTATAGCCCACAAGTGATATTATAAATATCCAAATGATCCTGGACAGATAAGAGGTTCCCCACCCCTGGCGTAGATGATAGAAACATATCTTCCTAATGGGCAACGCCGTCAATAAAGTTCACGGAACACAGTGCGTTTGTTAGTGACGTGTTGATCATGGATGTTTATGTACATGTATTTTCATAGTAAACTTTCCCTGCGTTCCAAAAAGTGCTCTCTGTCAGAAGCTGAGGGAACAGATGATGTGCCGTGGGAAATGAAACAGGGAAAAAAATAGGACTTTTCACAATAAGAGGCAGATGAAACTTTGACGGATTTCCTTTTTTTTCCAGTCTGTTTGGATACACCTCTACTTTCATTTTCTGGCAGCTGATAAAAAAAGCACCCAGAGGTTTAGTACTGTGAAATGTGACAAGCATTGAAACAAAAAAGGAAGTGAATGTTTTACTAATCAAAACATCTGCACAGTACGGCCATTTACATCTTCCTATCAAGACATGAGAGAAATGTTAATTTCAGACGACTCTTTTTATGACCTATAATTACTGTCATTAAGAAAGCTCTGGAGACTTAAAGCAGGCTTTGACTGAAATACAGTTTGACATGTTCTATAATTAATGCTGAATTAACATGCTGTGGTATGTTCCACATGGAAAAAAAACTATTTATTTTCCTCCTCTTACATACAAAACTTTCATTAAGACTTAGGGTTAAGCAGAGATATTCAGGACAGACTGTAATAACTTTATGATAAATGCTAAGTTTTAATTGTGGAAGTTACAAGGGCTGTATGCTGAAGGTTGGTTGTCTCAAACTAAATTAAAAAGTTAATGCTTTGTCCTGTGTTGGATGATCATTTACTTGCCCTCTATTAAACTTCTAATATGAAGTATGTGTATAGTGTCAGGATTGCTGTCCAAGGATCATAGAAGTGTATGACAATATGCTTTCTCTTTACACTCTGCCAGCTTTTTTGATTGCTAGAATATATTTTTTTTTTTATTGCATAATATTGCTTTTTCTTCAGTACAACAATTTTTTTTCTCCCCACATTGTGGTCTACACCAGTCTGTTGCACAATGTAGGACAATGGTATTCAAAATCGGCTTTAACTATTAGATTTAGCAGTGTGTAAATGGTGAAATGTTGGGGCTGGTTGGGGAAGGTATGAAACAAGCTGAAAAGCCATCTCACCCATTGTCTGCCTTTCAGAAAGCCCACTGTATTACATTGATTCCTACATAAAAAAAACATGTTGTGAACCTCAGACCATACTTATGTGGTAGCCGAAATGTGATTTTCTATATTTCTTTTAGAATTGTGTGTTTTTTTAGTAAAGGAGACTTGAAGTTGTTGCTTTATACCTTCTAGCGACTTTTATTAAATAATTAGCTTTGATACATTGGAGCTGATCCAGAATTTTTGCGGATCCGCAGAACATCCTATCCAGATGCAGCTCTGAATAGGACTCTGCAAAAAAGGAGATTCAGTTGATAGCTGCAGTAGAATCCGTAGAGGCACCGACTGTGACTTACAGTGGCGTTATTTTTTTCAATTTTTTTTTAAGGTTATGTCATTTTTTTTTTTATAAATAATTTATTTTACCTAGCATAGGTTAAAATAGGGCATGCTGATGCTTGTGGTTCTTGGAGAACCACAAATGACAGCATGCCCTGTCATCCAGGGCCCGAAACACCATATCTGTACCCCCAATTGGGCTTTAATAAAAAATAGGGTCACCCTTTATTAAATAAATTAATGTTTACAAAAGTACAGTATAAATTTAAGAAACATACTTACCTGCATTGAGGGGATCCAGTCTTGTAAGCTTTTAATCCTGGGGGAAGGGTCTTTGCAATAAAATAATCCATATGGGAACGTCGCAAAACATTTCCTGCAGCAGGACATCCCGGCGCTAATGACAGTTCTACTATCACTGGGTCATATTTATACCCTCGGTCAGTTCCCATAGCCAGCGTAGGCATCAGTTATGAAGGTCATGGGTATTTATGCCATGAAGTGTAAGCACTCTTCAGTGAGACAATAGGGCATGTATTTATATATATTGTTAATGACTGTGATACATTATAACTAACCGGCCTGCAGCCACCTAACAAAATGACTCACCCAGCTGTGTGAGCATTCCTTCCAAATGGTGGTAACGGAACCAGAGTTTAAAAGTAAGATCAAATAAGTTGACAATTTTCACCCAAGCTGAATTGATTTTATTATTTGCATGATTTTCTACTCCTTATTGCTCGCAGATACTGATCAGCTTTAATTTTATTCTGTTATTTAAGCTTGGGCTTGGAAGGATCATGTCTCAATAATAATACTGTTTGCAACAGATTCCATTATATAATAAATAGTATAATACACTTATCACTACTAATAAAGATCTGTAACTATAGTGAAAACTTTAACCATCAAATAAAACGAGTCCTAGAATAGGCTATAAGCTCAAAATATGTGTGTGTGTGTGTGTGTGTGTATCTGTGCCCATCTAATGGATAACATATGCATAACATATTTCTTGTCTAGCATGTGTTGTCTAAGTCTGCAGAAGAATACTTTGTATAATACACTGTAAAGTATTAGATCTGGTCATCACTTCTGTCTTCATGTGACCTCCACCCTGCAAATCAGGTATAAAGATGAGATAAAAGAAGCCCTTTCCGTTGCTGATTGTGTCTGCAGGCTAACACATGCATAATTCAGATTTTTGATTACTGTCCATCCCTCTGTTTCATTTTTAATCTCAGGTCACATTTGTAATCTTCCACTGTGACAATGTGCAAATTGTATTTTGTTTTTATTTTTGATAAGCAAGAAATTAATTATTAACATGACAATTACAGTCATATTATGGTAGAGTTTATACTTTTTACCTAACTCAGAACTAATAAAATGTATCACTGGACACATTCACGGGTATAGATTGTTTTAAACATGTGGACCTGATCAGGGCCGGTGCTAGGACCCTGGGCACCCTAGGCGAAGTTTGGCCTGTCCCCCCCCCCACCCCCATGTTTATATGCGCCCTTTCATATGCCCCTTCAGGCCTCTATGTCCCCTTAATATGCTTATTTTTTTATTTGATAAATTTAACATTGCGGCTAATAAAGTTTTTTTCATAACTAAAATGAACTGTGTTAGCTTTTAACTATGACTAATATTAACTTTTAAATATACCTTTTAATCAACCCCCTTGATTATCACACTGTGCTCCCTTCAACTTTTACCCCTTCATCATACACTTACTGTGCCCCCTTCATCATTCACCCACACACTGTGCCACCTTCATCATTCACCCACACACTGTGCCACCTTCATCATATATACACATACACACACACTGTGCCACCTTCATCATATACACACACACACACACACACTGTGTCCCCTTCATCATACACACAATGGGGTAGAATCCAGATTCCATAGACGGACGTAATTCAATGAACAATAGCTACTGCGCATGCGTAGTAGCTATTGTACGTAATCGGTGTATTGTTTCGATACGTAGATTGCGTATATGCGGTCTTTTAGAGAAGATTACCTGCAAAGAAAAAAGAAACTACAAGCAACAAGCCCCAAGAAAGATGACAGCTAAACGCTGAGTCTAATATTTTTTATTACTTTATGCATCACACTTTAGTTTAAAAGACATTTAATACAAAACAGTGTGGCCACCTGTAGTAATTTTACAGAGTAAGGGGAAATATTATGCAGTGCAAATGTTTATTTTAGGCACACATGTATGTAAATGTGTTTCTGTATGTTTATTGGACACTGTATTTTTTTTTGGTTTTGTAACATAAAGCAACAGTGATTTTTTTCAAGGAAACCACGAGTCTTAAGTCCCTTGCGGGAGATTTGCCGGCTCTCCCGGGATACCGGGAGAACTTCCCAAATTTCAGGAGTCTCCCGGACATTCTGGGAGAGTTGGCAACTATGAGCTATGGATCCGTACCCTATTTGCTTTCTCTTAAGGAAGATCTGTGATTCTTTCTTAGAGCGTTTTAAGACTGCTTTCATATTCTCAGCTTTTCATTATTAAAATAGTATATAATTCAGCCCTCAGTAACTAGCAGAAAACAGTTCAATAAACAGGCTTTCAGTATACTTATTTAGAGAGAAGGGTATACGGTGCAGTTTTACAGAAGTCAGAATATTATGCCTTTTCATGGAACAAGCACGCAAGATTAGACTGGACATGTTAAAAACTCAATTCCCGACATACCCGGTTAATGTGGAAACTGTGGCTTTCGATAGTGAAATCTGAGAAATAAAGTAGTAGAGCTTTATGTTATGTTGCTGCATCAGCTCATTCATCCAGCATACATATGGAACCACAGTGACTATCCAGTTGCCTTATTTGCAGCACAGAACATAATATAACACTATGCTAATCTCATCTGAAGTCTGCTAGTAAAGAAGTCTTCTAGTAAAGATATTTAACATATTCATTAGATACCAAATAGAGCAAGAGCTATGTCATCCTTCACCAATAACTGTCTGTCATCAAACATTTGGTGCATGTAGGAGCACTGGCCACAATGCACAGTCACATTTTACCAGTTATTGGTCTTTTTGACAATCCTGTAAGTTAAAGATTAGTCTCACAAAATAAGTTTGTGTTTTACACTAATTGCACATTGCCTCCTGCCAGATATAGTAATGCCTCTAGTTCGGAAATCTTCATTTGTAGATAAAAATTTTGGCCCCCAAATTGTAATAAAGAATCTGACCTGCGACTTTATATTTAATGGGGCTGATTCAGTGCTTCCTCATAAAATAACAATATACATACTTAATGGGTTTTTTTTACATGCTAAAAATGAGTAGAAAAATATAATATTTATTAAAATTAAAGAACACATAAATGACAGCAATTTAAATAAATTATATAAAATAAAAGACACTTTGAAGCAGGCACAGTACAAGGAGAGCAGCTGCCATGGCCCTTCTCTCCCCCTGTAGTTACACCCCTGCAGCCTATCTGCCAATACATTTCCTTTTGCATGTTTCAAACATGTGCTCATTTTCAGTGCATCCAATCCAGAGTTACTAATATCAGAGCTGTGGATAAGGTGCAGGCATTTTCAACTACGGATCTGCACTAAAACTCTGGATCAGCCACAATGTGTACAAACCAGTTGCTTGTGCCGTAACGGGGCTGATCCAGAGATGTGCTTCCGTCTGTTTTTCAGAAGCATGCTCAGAGCAAGAGTGCACACAGAAAGATGGGTGCAAGGCTGCCCCTCCAACTGTGAGCTAATCCGACAGCACTGAGCCAGTGGGACTGGGAGTTCCACAGTATTTAAAAGAGAAAAGGGGCGTTTTTCTCATTTAAATATGCGCTGTTGCTGTCCATTGCACCTGTGTTTCCGTAAAAATCTTACACCACCAGAGGATGTGTAAGTGGAAGGCACAGGGTAAGTGGAGGCACAGGTACTGTATAGTAAAAAAAAATAATAAATACATATTTAAAAAAAAATATAGAAATAAGAAAGTATTAATAAACACATGAGAAAAAAATAACACATTGCAATAGGGCATGATGATGCTTGTAGTACTGCAAGCACCACCATGCCCAAGGATGTCAGGGCATACTGGTGCTTGGAGAACCACAAGTGCCAGCATGCCCTGTCATCTATGGTATGCATCGGCATGTAAATGTCCCCCTGTAGTGACCTGATAAAATATAGGGCTGGCCGTTTACATTGGAAGTTTACATTAAATACAGTAAAATAGTTAAATATTTTGAAACAATCATTCTTACCAGCTTTGATGGGATCTTCATGTGGCCAAAAAAACACCTTTTTTTAGGGCGACGATACTTATGTCAGTGCTAATGACAGTTCTACTGTTAATGGGTTATAGTTATACCCTAGGCCAGCATGAGAAACGTTCCCATGCCCAGTCCTATGTTTTATTAGGTCACTACAGGGGGACATTTACATGCTACCGCTTACCCTAGATGACAGGGCATGCTTGAGCTTGTGGTTCTCCAAGCACCAGAATGCCCTGACATCCTTGGTCATGCTGGTGCTTGTAGTGCTACAACCATCAGCATGCGCTATTGCAATGTGTTATTTTTAGTTTATTTATATTGGGGAAAGTGGGGTTTGGTGTGGAGGGAACTGTATTAAATAAAAAAAACTAAACATTTAAAAATTGAAGAAGCCGCAGTTGTTGCCACAATGGCTCCTATGGCTTGTAAACAATCCCCTTTTTTTCAACTTTCTATTGAGAACGTGCAACTCTGGATAGGACGTTTAGCGGATCCTCATTGTGGATCCGCTAAAACTCTGGATCAGCTCCGAAATCTTTCCCTGTTCTAAAACATTTTGGCTTGTGAAAGTTCTACAAGGTTATTTTGTCAACATGTTTAATTTTTAGGATCTTTTTAGCATGTTCTTGGCAGGTACATGGATTTATGTGCCATAATGGTTATATACATCATCTTCTCCTGTTGGTTAGGACTTGAATTACTTATAATTGGGGTGGAAATTTTAGAATAAGCCTCTCGCTTCATTTTCCTCTCTCCAACGAAACTGTGCACCTGGACTTGGGCCGCCAGGTTTTACCTTAAAAATAAAAGGACCCTATGCTCTTGCTACCACTTTATCTCGCCTCACCCTTTTCTTTTTAGCTATTTTAGGGTGTCCTTGGTAGGTGCCCATGAAAACAAATAACAAATTACACCTTTTAATATTCCCTGCAACTGAAACATGATGTTTCTATGAAATCCAATCTTTAAAGAAAGATTTAAAGTTGAAACTAAGCAGAATAATTTGATGCTACTAAAATGTCCTGTAACATCTGTTCCTTGACGCTGTGTCACATTTTCTGAGTTTTTATATGTTCGGAAAAAGTATAGCATTTCATAAAGACTAATAAAAAATGAGTTGGTCCCATGAGTGTGTTACTTTTAACTTTATCTAATAAAGGGTATTGTACACAAAGAAACTTTCCATGCATTGTATGAGAGTTTTATTTGATACCTGCTAGAAAATATGAAATGCAGCATCAAGAGGGTGTTGTTAATTCTTTCCAGCTTGGTCCATTAATGTTTCATTGTTTGCTACAACTGGGTTCTTAAACTTTGTATCTGATTGGGAAAGATTTATTCTTAATATTATGGTTTTTGTTGTTTTTGTTATTAAACTTTCTGTTGTGCTCTGTATTTGACATAGGCACATTTATTTCTAATATTATTTTCACCATACTGTAATGTAGTCATTTTGGGCATATTCACGCAGGTATTTGTCTGGTGCACTAGTGCCATGTCACATGAAACCCGTTGTGCACTGTGCACCAAAAGTGACCCTGGGGGCACATTGCCATTAATTGATTAATTGCCTTGAAGCCAATTCTGTTAATATGCTATTCAATCTCTTTAGATAGGAATTATTGGACCACAGAGATTATAAAATGGGGATTTATTCTTCATCCAATTTTATAAAAATCTATCTCTGTTAAATGTGTTTTCTGTGTCATATCTGTGTTCTGTACATGGACAACACAATTAGATCATAAACCTAGAATATATGACTGGTATATGGTTGAGTGTTATATACTTACCTGCTCGATGAATAGGAGCTCAACACTATTTTGTGATGGTGTCGTGTCAGGAAGAGCCATGACATTGACATCCTCTATGTTGTCGACCTCTGGGAAATCGTCAATCAAGTGGCATTGACTTTAGTGTTGTCAGGAACACTGTTGACACAATTTATGTCCACATTCATACACTGTCAACCTAATGCTGTGGAGTGTATGAATGTTGACAAAATGAATGTTAATCTGATATACCACACCCATATGTCTGTTTGTCTGACTCTTTACAGGGAAACAGCCTAGCTTAATTCTGTAATTAGGATTAGTTGGATTATTTAATACCAATCAGCAAATTCTTATAAAATAAAAATGAGTGGATGAAGTTTACCTACCATTCCTCATATATCAATGCTTTTACCCAGGGGAATTACGTATGCGCTGTACGTAATTCCCCTGTCGGACAGACCCGCGGATCGGGCCCGCGGTATGTAAGATCACTAAAGATGTTTGTGATCTTTTCTGAACCATACTTGACCTTTATATCCACCAGAAATAAGACATGACACAAGCATCACTTGCTTGAACCTCCAGGAATTGACCAATCATTCTACTTGATTTATTGTTTATTTGGGTTAGTTTATATGCTTAAAATACAGTAACAACAGAAGAAAGGTATATGTTCATCAAACGTGTGTGTGTTAGTGTAACAAATTTGTCTTGTGAATTTATTTTCTTTGTGTTTTACTGCAAACCATTAAAGCTAGTGATATCTTAGGTTTCAATCATTTGAACTGTCATCTATTCATATTGGATATGACATCCAGTTGTTTTATATTATGCATTTTTTTAGACCAGTTATCCAAGGAAGAAGCTTGGAACTGCCCAGTGTAAGTCAAGTGTTACATTTAAGTAATGCTTTTCCCCATAGCAGAATTAAGTAGTGGCAAACATGAATAACAGTGATTAATAGCTGGCATCTTAGTGCCAGTGTGGCATGGCTTTCTTTGTGGCATCTTGTCAAGAACTCAAATTAATATAAAATGTAGGTGTCATTGATATATAACAGAGCTTTTACTCTCTGAACTAACTCCTCATCTTTATTATGAAGAATTCAATTTATGCTAAACACTATTTTTGATCAGCATTGAATAATGGATTCAGGCATCAGTAAAGTCAAAATGTATTTTAAATAGTGTACTGTATATCAAAATAATCTTGTAAAACATTACTGGATAGTGAGGATACTGTACATCTCCAAACATGAGGAGATGATTATAAAGCTTAGACTTAGACAACGAATAGCAAACTTGTAACAAGTTTTCAGTATAATTCCTCAAACAATTCATATTTGTATTGTATTTATTTTTTAGATAACATCTCTTATCTGTTCTTGTAATTGTATATAATTGGAAATTGTCTACTACTTGAAAATACTTTTTAGAAAATTGTAATTTGTAAAATTATTTCCATTTTACAAATGGAATATAAAACATCTAAAAAATGTATTAATCTGACATGATTTAGACTTTGTTCACTCTGGATCTGATTCACAGTAAAGAAGCTGCTGCTATTTCTGTGCAATGTGAATTGTTGTGCCTTTATTTATGCAGTCTATGAAGGTTTTAAGAAGC
The DNA here is from genome assembly GCA_011038615.1 of Limnodynastes dumerilii. Lineage (NCBI taxonomy): Eukaryota > Metazoa > Chordata > Amphibia > Anura > Limnodynastidae > Limnodynastes > Limnodynastes dumerilii. The sequence goes on along the minus strand of WWET01001104.1, from coordinate 108,427 downwards.
TCTTAAGAGCGATTTATAAATCTGTTCGTAATGAGATAAGTAAGAAGTGGCATTCCAGCCCATCTTAAGAAAAAATATAAGAAAAGTGGGTGGGGGTAGGCATTTAAATGGGGCTTCTGGGCGCGATTTGCAAAGAGCCTGCTTATTTTTGCTACTTAAGAAGATACATACGCACAGGAAGTTAAGGCTGCCTTTGGCTTTCTTAAGTCGCTTAAGATCCACAAGAATGAGGGCGTGTCAAGGGAGTTGCCATACGTATAATTGCGAACCCAATCGTTCTTATCTCCCTTGTTAACTGTCAGGTCCTCTTCTATTCTTTCTGTTCCAGTATGGAAACATTTTCCTCAGTTCCTTATTATTTACTGTAAATGAATTGAAAATTAATCATAACATATTTTTTATTTATAAATTTAGCCCAGGTTACTCCATTACAAAGTAAGGTGATCCCTTAGTCTTAGGAAAATGGATCAATAGACATAATATAGAATAGAATGATATTTTCTGGTCAATAAAATTTGAAAACGTGAGTTGGAGCCAGTTTAAAATCATTGTTGCAATGAATGCTTCACAGTATGATTGTGAAACACTGTTTGCTGATGTTACAGCGACCATATACATTCAGCAGTGATACAACCGGCTCCACGAGTTGACTGTATTACTAACAAAATTGTATAAAACGTATAACAAAAAAAACACATTTCTTCCCTTGCCCTTCCTATTGTTCCTGCCCAATTTCTTCACCCTCTTTCCTCCGTGGTGTTCCTGCTGTCTCTTCCATTTTTTCCACGCTCTTTCCTCCATTGTGTCCCTGCTGTCTCTTCCATTTTTTCCACGCTCTTTCCTCCATAGTGTCCTTGCTGTCTCTTCTGCTCTGTCCACGCTCTTTCCTCCATTATGTCCCTGCTGTCTCTTCTGCTCTGTCTACACTTTTCCTCCATTATGTCCCTGCTGTCTCTTCTGCTCTGTCCATGTTCTTACCTCCGCCGTGCTCCTGCTCTCTCTTCTGCTCTGTCCACGCTTTTTCCTCCATTGTGTCCCTGCTGTCTCTTCTGCTCTGTCCATGCTCTTTCCTCTGCTGTATCCCTGCTGTCTCTTCTGCTCAGTCTATGCTCTCCTCCCAAAGCGCGTTGAACACTTAACCCTGTTGGCACTCAAAATGACACAGGAACAAACTACACCTGTAGACACCCAGAATACTAAAGTTATTAAACAATAAGGACAATAGCATGTTGCCCCTTGGGACAGATCTAGTCTTCCATGGGTTTCAACCAGATAGCGGCCAGATGTTTATACTGTGCATATGTACATTTGTACTAACTGGTTGCACCTTCAGTTAAAATATACAGATCTCCAGCAGATGAACAAAATCACTTAATTGTCGGAAAGTTTTCTCCGCAGTTACAGATTCTATATTAATGTTATGTTTGTACGGTATGTGTCAACGTAAAGAATTCTTCTGCTTTCCTAGATTGACTTTATAAAATGTGAATTTTTTAATACAATGCTAAATCAGCAATTACATATGTTTTGTTTAAAAGTAGGTTAAATTGTCTACAACCTGTAATAGTTACTTTTATAGCATGTGCCTTAAGGCTCCCCAAGCTCCACAAATTGTCTCTTTGTTTGCTGATAATAAATAGGAGAAAAAATTTGCTGAAAAAAGGTCCCAAGTTGTCACATTATGAATTTCAGTTGTCTCTCTTTCGAGAGAGAGAGAGAGAGAAAGAGAGAGGGGTCCATTTATTATAACGCTCATTGTGAGCGTTATTGTTCAGTGCAAGACTCGCTGCATCTCGCAGCGAGTCTTGCAACTGTTTTCGGCAAATTTAATATATCTCACCTGTCCAGCGAGGTCCCACGATGATCTGCGGGACTTTCGCTGAGATCGAGTGAAGAATTAGTTCACTGCGCATGCGTGGGAATCCGAAGCAGACGCGGCGCCGGGACAGGTAATAAATTTGTTTATTTTGTATTGT
>WWET01001104.1:53335-83710 GCA_011038615.1 Limnodynastes dumerilii | reverse complement strand
GCTGTGTGACAGTGCTGTGTGACAGTGCTGTGTGACAGTGCTGTGTGACAGTGCTGTGTGACAGTGCTGTGTGACAGTGCTGTGTGACAGTGCTGTGTGACAGTGCTGTGTGACAGTGCTGTGTGACAGTGCTGTGTGACAGTGCTGTGTGACAGTGCTGTGTGACAGTGCTGTGTGACAGTGCTGTGTGACAGTGCTGTGTGACAGTGCTGTGTGACAATGCTGTGTGACAATGCTGTGTGACAGTGCTGTGTGACAGGCAGAGCAGAAATAACGGTAATGGACGCTGCTATGAAGCAGTGTAAGGCATCAGAGTGATGAGAGCACCTTACATTGCTGTCACAGCAGCGTTCATTACTCTGCTGACAGCCAGGGAGCGGGGGGATGAGCGCCTGGATGCACCGCATCCCCCCGCGGAGCGGGTCCCGACAGACCTGCTCATACCCCAAGGTGAGTATTCGGACCATAAGACGCACACACTTTTCCCCCCACTTTTTTGGGGGGGAAAAGTGCGTCTTATGGTCCGGAAAATACGGTAATTAAGCAATGTCTGTTTGAAAAGACATAAGAAAATGATTGAACAACAATATATATCTCAGCTATACTATATACAAGTATGTAATCTTACAGTGGTCTGCATTTTGTTTCTAGATGTATAAAACATGACCCTTGTCTGAACCATAACTTACAGATATGTAACAGTTGAGACTTTATTAAGTAGAGCTTGTGCAGAAGCACAGAATGTACTGTGCAGGAGTAGCAGACGGTGTATAAATATACATTTATATTCCTGTCCAATCTAGACTCTAAATAACATGGCTGTAGAATGTACATGTTGCTCAATTTACTAAAGGTATATTACAAAAGTTATACGCCACCTACTGGTAAATTAGATAGACAGTAACATCCATGCTATCAAATAAAACAACCAGGGCTTGAGTAAGTGATTCTTCTGCCCGCACAATCCAGCCTGATAATTTGTGGAAGGTATTTACATTCAATTTAATCTTCAACTTTCCTCCTATCTATTTGAAATTAAATGAATAATCCTTTTGGCACAAACCCTTTATCCCTTCTGTTGCCTTAAAAGTTTCTGGCTGCTATGGCAACCATAATAAATTCAACAATGATATAGTCAAGACAGTCCTGTTAAGCCTCTTTTGAGACCCTGCCTAAAATATGTGTGATGCAACTTTAGCAGAGGGCTACAATTGACGTACCTTATGGTGACCTTCACTGCCATCTTATGTTTAATTATTCCATAAGAGCAGTGATCTCTGACTTCCATGTATATTTTATTTGTATGAAAAAATATTAATGGATCTCCCCAATATCCCCCTCCTCGTTTGTCCGGCATCTTCTCCCCTATATTCTCTCCTCCCCTCTACCACATTGTCCTATGCTTGTGCTCTATCAATGGTCCATGTCTTCCAGGTCTCCATGTTGGAGCACAGGTGTTAATTACCGACTGAAACATTCACAAAGATCTACAGGTGGTAGTGATTATGTCAACTTTGACTATCTGAGGAGACCTGGAAAACATGGCTGTTGGTAGATCATGAGGCTCGAGTTTGGCCACTCCTGTCCTATGCAAACTCTCCCCATGTATTCTCTCTAGTCCCCCTCGGTTCCACCCAGCAGACTGCAACCCAACATCTCTCTTTATAAGATTTAACCATTGACATGTGAGAGTGTAACTGTTTTATTATACTTGCATGTAGAATTCCAAATGCTAAACTACTAAGAGCTAAGAGCAAATATATAATTATGAACACTCACTTTGCAGTGCTTGCTTTCTTCCCCTAACAAATTGTAAATATGCCTTTGTAGGTTCTTATATAAATGCAAATGTAGCTTATAGTCTTTGTATAAAATAATATTGATTGTTATTTCTTTATGGTGTTCTGTTTTATTGGATGACATAATATGCTCTACTGTATTTACACTTTTTGGAATTGTTTTCATTACTTTTATTTTATTTGTTTTTGTGGTAATTGATCTTTGTACTTATTAGGTGTCAAATTTGCAAAATGAACTGAAAACTTCAGAGAAGAAACACATTACTACTCAGAGGGAGGTAAGTTCAAAGAAACTGCTAAGCTATTAGCCAATGTTCAGTGCAAATGAACTGCCATGGTTAATATATATTAGGAAATTAGTTTTTTCTTATAGCACAACAGACTCCAGTGATACAAAAATAAACATAATAGAATATTTATACTTGAGAGTACATACATGGTTTATTTTATTATACAATACAATAACATAAACTGTTTATTTCATTGGTAAGCCAAATATCAAATTTTTTATACGTTGATAAATTTTGATGCTGTCATTCATTTTTTTGCTTGCGGCATTATTTGAAATGGCATATTTCTTATAGGAAAGGCTTACTATGACTTCATCTAAGAAAATTGCTGTTTTATAAACTGCTTAAATAGCTCAGAAAAACTGATTTTGGTCTTTCGCTATTTTTACCGCATCCTATTCAAAAATTAACAAGTGAATTAAATCTAATGAAAAACCTTATACTTTAAGTAGTTTTTGAATGTTTAACACTAGTGCTATTCATGGTATATGTCCACTTTCATTGATACATTTTAATAGCCTGATTCAATTTTCCGGGAAGACGGTAAAAAGCGCAGACTGTGAATTCACGGTTCACCACGTCTGTAAGGTGTGTTTAAAATCTGCAAAGTAAATTCACGAACCGCATGTACGCAATCCATGTAACAATATGTTATGTAGATAGCGTAAAAGAGTCACTACGCATGCACAGTAGCTCTAAACGTAAAAGAACGCTTATAAAATAAAAAATTGGGGACTGAGAATCTGGTCCAATGTTGTTAATTGCATTGCAGAGGTTCTGCATGGTATTGTGGTAGGGCAGAAAGCAATGGTAAATATTCATAAAATGTTGTGTTTCTATTTAGTGGATGTGATGTGGTCAACCCACAGATAGGACTGTTAGATCACCTGATTAGCCAAACATCTAACCTCTACTCCTCAATAATGATGTGCATATTAGTGTTCTTATATAACAATTGGCTGCAGTCTGTTATAATATCTTGTTATTCTGCTCTATTTTCCTTCTGACCCCTTTAGATGATATTGTATGTGTCCACAACCACACATTGGCTATATTTGAATTTTAAATCTTTGGAAGTTGCAGAGTTTTAAATATATTTGAATACGATATCATAGATATATTGATACATAGGACCAGTTCAGACCCTCCGCACACTTTCCGTACGTGCAGGGGTCTGGCAGTACGAACAAGAGAAGGGAGTGTACTCCCCCTGTCACTCCCCTCTCTCTTGCGGGCTTTATGGCAGTTACGCTGCCATAAGCCTGCCGCAACGGAAATGTGCGGATCAGCGGGGTTTACGACCACTGATCTGCTGACAAATGTCAAAACCCACCCCCACTGTACAGTTTAAATGCTTCCCCGCCCATCTTGGCAGGTGGAAGAAAAGCATAGCCCCTTCGTTCCCCTTAGCCCCCTTAGTTTCGTATGATAGAAGTTACGTGCGTAACATGCATGCATGCGCTCTCCAGTCAAAACATCCTGGTTGCTGGACGCAGGTCTGAATGTGGCCCATTGTGCCTGATGTGAACCTAATAAATTAATTGAATAGTCCACACATGTAGTATTAAAGAGGCAATAAATTAATACAGTGAAATATGCGGAATATTGATTAAATTTCTAAAGAACACATTCTTAAGGGTACTTTTAGCAATTTATTGAGCAATAAGAAAAAGCTAATTTTATGGAGGAATAAATTGAATTTCAAAATATATTGAACTTTGACGAATTAGCAATTTGATAAATGAATCACCATGCAGTAATGTAATAAAATATCTTAATGGGATGTATGTGTATACAAAAGCAATTTAGAGTTGAGCCATTCTGTTCGCATATAGTAATTGTAAATGTCAAAATGAAACTCAACTTTGGAGTTACCGTATTCATCATTAAGTCCCTTTGGATACAAAACTTCTAATTTGCTTTTCAACATACACAATAAATGAGATAATGCTGAAGCTCTAAAATTTAAGAGATTGATATCTTCGTGGAAAACCTTTGCCTGGAAGGGACAACTCTGGCTACAACATGGGTTTTATCAATAAATTATGATCCAATAATCCCGTTACTCAATCCTTTGAAGATCCATCAACAGCTTGTCAAACGCTCCGGATGACTAATCATTTTAAGTATAAATTCCTTATTTCACAAACCAGGATATTCTCCAAGCTATCCTTGGCAACTAATTGATTACTGGGTTTCCTTATTTTCCCCTTTCATCTGATATAACAGGAGCAGAGCGATAAAAAGCACCACATTTCCACTTATTAAGTTCAGTTTATGAACCCGGAATGATGGAGCTACAAGAGTCACTCAGGGCTTCCAATATTTGCTGTAGTACTTGGTGATGCATTCTTTTTCAGCTCGAAAACTGTCTGTATTCCCTGTACAAATATATCTGCAGGGGACTGAGACCAATGCCAGCATCATCATTTTTCCAAGACTGCAATTTCTTTGATGTACCTTGTGAATATGTATGATGTCATCAGTCAAGCAAAGGATGACACGGACTGGCAATACATGCTCTTTAGGAGACAGAGGGGTAATCTTGCTCTCTCTCTTTTTAGTGCTGCAAATCATGAGTCTCATAGCAGGCACATATGAAGGCAGATATTGCACAGCAATGTTGTTACCTTCATTATGATACATAGATAAATGAATACATACAATATATCATATAGCAGGCCATTCCATCTATTGACCTCTCTTACAGAAACACAGTGCAGGGTTTAAGCAATATCCCCCATTTAATATATTACTGTACATCTATTTTCTTATGTATGAACACATCAGCACAATTTTTGGTAGGCTACAATGACTAGGAACAGAGAAAGAATTAAGTGGATTAGTATCTTGACGAAGATCAGAAACTAGAACATCAGTATGATGATCGTTTTTTATCTATGAGTATAGTTTAGATGAGTTAAAGTTTTATGGTTTTAAAGGAAAAGCGTGAGCCAGGAGAAAATAGGGTAGAAGGTTCCATAAACCCACTAAGTTAAAAAGAAGTCATAGATCCTGTTTATAAAGATGTCTGGCAAAGAAAGTCTGACTTCTTGTGTTACTGGAACGTGGCATTCAACAAATTCTTGGAAATAGAGCTAGTATAAAAGTGGACAGTCAAGTGTTGGCCCAACATTATCCTTTGCAGTTATTATTCTTCTGACCTATCATAATCTTTTAAGATGCCTGTTTTCAAGTAGAAACAGGTGGATGTCACTAACACTTTACTTGGGTTCCTAAGTAATTTTACATTTGACATTACAACATGAACAGAATCTGTGGAAAGCAGATTACAGTTTTATGCACAACATTATCATAGTTACTAAAATGTATGGTTTGTTTTTACTCTTTCAGGAGCACAGCAGCAGCAAAATGATGTATTTGGGCTGTATTCAGAGAACCGTTTTTGCGGAAAGTTCTGTGCGTATTTTTAGGATCGGATGAACTGCACATGCATAGTAACTAAAGTTACGCTATCTACGTTGAATTTACGCACGGAAGTCCGTTAGGCATGGACTTGTGAATCGCACGTGAGCAAATATGTACAGAGGAGCATGGTGGTTATCCGTCCGGAGACAGATACATGAAAGTGGGCAGGGGGAGGCATTTAAAGGCGTTTGAGGGCACATTAGTTAGATACGCACATACGGAAGTATTATACGCACGGAAATGCACACGTAAAGATAAGGGTGGTTGAGTGGTAAGTCAAGGACAACCCGTCCGTGTGAGGGGAGAGTCATGGGTGGTGCCTTGCAACGTGCGTATAATTGTGAACCTTTCGCTGACTGATCTCTGAATACGGTCCTTTGTTTCCAAAAGGCTGATGAGGAAAGAGTATGAGATTTCTTTTGCAATGTTTAGTCCTGAGAGCTCTGCTACATATTCTAACATAAGAGCTAATCTAAATATCTCCTTAGAGGCAGAATGTTTTGTCTATGGGAATAAATGCAAAATGCAGTTTTATAAAAGTAGTACGACAACAAAAAGTGCCAAAACACTGCTGAATATAGATCAAAGCCAACGCATGTTCAGTATGCTCATATATAGCTATAGGTTGTCCCACTATTTACAGTATATAGTATAATATAAACTAGTTTATTTTCATCTTGTTTAGGGCAAAATGCTGCAAATTAATTAGTAATCCCAATTTTATGATTTTGTCCAGGATTGTTTTCCCACTTTAATGAAGGCAGCCATTTAAAGGACACACATTTGTAGTATCCACCACCAGCTATAACAGGCAAAGTAGATTTGTAGCCAGATATAGAAAGTATGGGCCTAATCCAGACCTATAATGTAGCGTTACATCGTGGGACTCCCCCTGCCACTCCCCCTGCCCCATCGTATTTACACTCCCTTACGCCGGCTGAAGGCTACCCTAACTTCAGCCGGCATAAGGGAGTGTAAATACGCTGGGATGGTGGCATTAGTACAATAACGCCGCCCTCCCAGCCTCATTACCCTCCCTCCCCCCGCAACCCTGCTCTAACTTCAGCATAGTAACGCTGGGGGACGCCCCCCAGAGTTACTACGCTGCTGCTAGGAACGCCCAATCAACGATCAGGTGTTGCTCTCTTTAGACGATCTTACGCCGCTGCCCGGCAGTGTAGTTCAGGATCGGGGCCTATGTGTCAAACCCTTGCTCAATAGTCAGTGTATAAAAACATAAGCCCTGATAGAGAGTTTTTGTACAGTTGAAGCACGGACCTGCTACTGAAAGTGCTTGCCCTCTATGCAGAGTAATGACTGCAGAAATAGCTAGTACTGAACGTTAGCAACAACTTTTGTGTGTTTCAGAGTATATTTAAGTTTTTTTTTATATAATTTAAATTGGTTTAATGTTTGGAGTGTCTAAATATAATTACATTTCACACATAATTTCTATACATAGTATATACAAAAAAGGCACCCTAGCACTCTTGCAATTAACCAGTAACCAACCATGAAATTTGTGTCATAGAGAAATAAGTGTCATAGAGATTCATTACAGATATTTGCAAATATATGATAAGCCACCAGCCACTTACAAGGCTTCTCTGTTTTTGTGGTCCTAAGACAGAGCTGCAAATTGTACGTTTAAATTTACCCTAACCTTTAACCTAATCCTTCCATGACCCTAACCCTTCCCCTTAGCCTAACCCTAAGACTCCCGTGCCTGCAGCTTCACCTAACCCTTCCCTTCCATGACCCTAACACTAACCCTTCCCCACAACCTGACCCTAACACTCCCTTCCCCGCAGCTTAACCCTAAGACTCCAGTACCTGCAGCCTCTCCTAACCCTCCTATTGCATGACTCTAACCCTAACTCTCCCCTTTCATTACCCCATCCCTGACCCTCCCTTCCCCACAACCATTTGTCATACAGACATTACAAAAAAAAAACTAAAATGGGCGTTTTTTCAAACTAGAGACAGACGAACATTAGCTTTCGGCTGTCTCTACTTCTAAAACAGCTATTTCTTAGTGGTGACTCCATCTCTAACAGAGTACATGACAACAGTGCACACCAATGAACAATACAGTATTATAATTCTACAATTGTACAGTTGGAGATCAGTTTTGGAACCATTTATAATGTCATTACACCTGTGCTTCATTCACTTGTAGGCTCAATTTAAAGACTAATATTTTATTTTCTAATGTTTTTTCTGTTGCAGGAAAACTTAAAATAACTTCAGTGATATTGAAAAGTATATATACTCATGATCTTATTTTGTGAGCTAAAGCAACATCATTATATTCTTGCCTAACCTAACTTCTGTAAAAGGTTTTGAAAACTACACCTAAACCGCTAATAGGTGCTCTATAAATAATATATCACAATGCACACATTAACCGAGAACTAAGGCTTAAACATAACACGTTGTAGCGGCTCTCTTCAGTTGTTATAAAATAAGCCTGATTTGAATTAGACAACCTCTTGAGGTAAAGTAATGCATATTATAGTAAACTGGTAAATGTAAAGCGTGGGAAAGGTTTAAACATTCCATCTCGCATATTGAATCAATTAATAGCATGTACTAGGAAACCATGATTATTTGAAGGACTGGAGAAAAATGACTTGATTCTTTACAAGTATTACAGACTATTATTAGTATTCCAGATAGCCCTTGTTCTACGGAGTCCATCATACTCTTTGATCTGTCTATATCCACAGCTGGAAATCCTGTTCCAGGCTCTAGTAGCAACACAAACTGACAACAGTCGCCTCCATCAGGAAAGTGAATTTGTGGCTGCAAATGTTAATCAGTGGATCAAAGAACAAAAGTAAGTAAATTTGATAAATGCTGCACATCAGTTCCTGCATGGTATTATGCATTATTTATATATTTTGTCTTCTGAGCTGTTAAAATCTTGAATGTTCATTTGAAATGTAATTTGTCTATCCAGTTAAAATAAAAAAAAAATGTCTGCTATACTTGATTTGCAGCCAAATCCTTCCTTCAGGTCTGGACTAAATGGCTAAACTACATCAGTTAAGTCTCATAAGTCCAACCTACATTACTGCGAGGTTTGTCTCAAAGACACGTTAAACTGAGATTACATTGCTTCCCATCCGGTTGTTGAATTTGTGGCTGCAAATGTTAATCAGTGGATCAAAGAACAAAAGTAAGTAAATTTGATAAATGCTGCACATCAGTTCCTGCATGGTATTATGCATTATTTATATATTTTTGTCTTCTGAGCTGTTAAAATATTGAATGTTCATTTGAAATGTAATTTGTCTGTCCAGTTAAAATAAAAAAAAATGTCTGCTATATTTGATTTGCAGCCAAATCCTTCCTTCAGGTCTGGACTAAATGGCTAAACTACATCGGTTAAGTCTCATAAGTCCAACCTACATTACTGCGAGGTTTGTCTCAAAGATACGTTAAACTGAGATTACATTTATGTTTCTTTTATGTCTCTTTGCTTTTAACCACAAAATACATAAAATAATCTGACCGATAATCCTGTAATAATCTGTAGGGGCTGTAGGCATACAGTTGCCCTCTTTGTTTTGTTAATAAATTAAAATGATAGATTAGTCATTTAAGGTCCGATGTAGAGTTGTGCATATTTTTTATTTTAAATGGTACCCCCATCCATATTGCATTTGTACCTGTACCAGTCGTGCTTTCAACTCAACATTTTATCCCAGTGTTCTATCTTTAACGGAGTAATAGGTCAACTCTGTAGTTCCAGCTGCCTTATAGTCTATGAACTAATTTATGTAGAGTCAGTATCGAAACCAGCGCCAAAATAGAGTGCAATTGTTTTATTTTTTGATAGAAGAGTCAAAATAGGTCCTTGGTTATAATGTTGCAATACATGAAACCCAAGTTTTGTCATTGGACAGATGTATCCTAAGTACCAACACGACTTTGGGCCAGATCCAGAGCCAAGCCATGACGGGCGACTGCGTAAGATAGGCATTTCTGCTGATCTGCGCATGCGCCAGGTAGATGTTATCCGGCATAAACATGGTTTTTCTGGGCTCCGGATCATGTGTCCGTAACTACAGCGTAGTTGCGGAGGAATGGGCGGGCTTCTTCATATCTACGCTGTAGTTATGGAAGGTAGGCGGGGGGAGGGATAGAAATTAGGAGGGGAGGGCTGGGTTAGGGCTTTACGTTCATGTGGCCGGCGTAATTACATACTGTTACGCCGGCTGAAGTTAGGGTAGCCTTCAGCCGGCGTAACAGCGTGTAATTACACCGGCCACAGGGGGAGCGTCGGGGGAGTGCATTAGAGCTACGCTGGCTGTAAATACGAGCCACGGCACAGCGTAGTTCTGGGTCAGGCCCTTTGTGCCTAAACTGTACAAAGTATGGTATGATAATTGAACCTTACAAATGGATTAATGGGATCAGGTTAGTTTGACTAATCACACAAGGCTTTTCGGCCATTTGAGGCAGACTGACATAGAGGAAGATGGTAATGGCCTGTGCTGCAATAGGGAAGCAGGTGGGGATGGTGAATGGGTCACAACAAATTCAATAGTGCTTATTCACTGACACAGGCTCTGGTCTATTGTGTAATGTGTTCTACTATTGCTATTAGATGTGTACCTTCAAAATAAAACTGCTATTTTAATGTGTGAAAAAAAGTCACTTATAAAACCCCTAAAAATATCAAAAACAGGACTTGTTACAGCCAATAACCAATGCAATTTCTTAAGGGAGAAATGTTATTATTTTAAAATCTACATTATAAAAGTCCCGCTTTTACAGACAACGTTACTGGATGTCTTACATGTCTTGGAAGTCAGTACGACCATATTATCAGTATTGTCATTTTACACATGTTTTATTTTTAGCAGTGCCATCATATTAAGTAGCTCTTTACAATTTTACGTCTTCACATCAACCTCTGCCACATTACAGTCTAATTACCTAACACACACATACACTCACACACACACTCACAGGCTAGGGGTAATTTTTGCCCCATGCGGCATGACAGTGGGGGCAGGGTGGGAGTAGAGCTTGGATGGGGGCAGGGCTTATTTGTTCCATTTTCAGGCTACAAAATGTTGTCAGCTATGCTAATATACCTTACATGTATTACATGCGTTGGAAACCCCCCTTTCAAAATCCTGCGTTTGCCACTGTTACATGTAATAAAATCTATTTTCTACCTCCAACCATAGTGATATCCATCTACACTAAGAGCTCTGTTTCTATTATAAAGCTATGGTAACATTTATTTTTAGAAGTATTTAAGTACCTGGGCCCACTTGTTTGAAAGTCCTAAACGAGCAAAGACTGAATACCATACCCACTCCACCCCAACATCCCCACCGAAATAACGACTCAGACAACTGACGTGGGCCTAGATTTATTGAAACGAAATTGTAATTGGAATGGAATTGTTTGAACTATAATTTTAAGTGTCAAGTTAGGATTTCCAAAGGATCCTCAGTTGTCAAAGGGGCCCCCACAACCCCCCAAACCCAATCCCTCAGGGCATTCAAACCTTTAATGTGCACAACCCATCTGGAGGAGGCAGATCAGGCCCCGCTAAGGAGCAAGCGATGTGACTTGAGTAGCAGGGTGTGTCCTTATCCACAGTAAAAAATTCCCCCAAAGATCCTCCTGCTCCAAATATAAGTTGACACCCCACCTCTACCACCAAAATCCATGCCCCATCTTAAAGAAAAAAAAAACAAGTTAAGATATATACGTCCTAATGAAAGGATGGGAGGGAAAAATTATTCAAAGAAGAGGAGACCAGCATAACTTGCCCTTTTTATGAACTTGCTAACTCCACCCCTGATCCACCACCACAACCCTTTTACGAAATACCATGTTTTAACCCCTTTGTTGACTGGTGTGGGCAAGGCCCCAGTCTGTTGTTTAACTTCCTTCCTGCCTATGCGGCACTCAGTTTTCTTTCCTTAAGTCATTAAGCTTCAAGCAAGTACTCACTTTCATTTCCTTGACATATCTTGAAGAATATTGAATATTGTTTGTGTTTCATGTTCTTATGTAAAACAAATGGTTTAAATAAATGCTTTATTTTATAGAATTTTTTATGTAAATGTGGTTTAAATAATAAATGTTAAATCTAGATCTATGCGCATATAATGTTGTGATTCTAACATGACCAGATTAACAATGCGACTAATGGGACTACAGCCCCAGGCCTCCATATGAAAATAGGCCCTTACACACTGCAGTGCATAAGGATGAATGTCAAGAACTGACATCCTCCTCCAAAGCATTCTATACAGTGTGGGCCCTTGATCATTTTAAGCTCCAGGCCCACATGGCCCTCAGTCCGGCCCTGGGTTCTAATACCATCTATATGTTTTGTCAAAATTACACTGAGAAATCTTTTGGTTTTTTTTAAGAATTCATTAAATGCAAAGTTTGGAACTGGTTTTGTTCCTACAGGAGAATGTATGGGAATGTCTGGTTGCTATGGGCAACATCTCCATTTTTCCTTTTCAGCAGTTTATTAAATCTAGCCCTAAGTGTTCAAAAAGTCATGCCCTGATGTAGCTGTTTTAAAAACTGACAGCCCTAAACTCACACCAAGAAGTAGACACATGGGAAGTTACAGAAGATCATGAGTGTGTTAGGCCCTTGCTTTTGCACTTTTCCTTCTAGTACATAGGGCTCTATTTACTAACTTAATTTCCGGGTGATAATGGCTGTTTTAATACTAAAAAGCTCATTATCACCTAAAAATGAACATTTTAAAATTTACTAAACTGCATTCGCCATGGAAATCTGCTGTTTCCATGGCGATGCACAAACACTTCGTGAGGCTTCGGCAGCCCGTTGATCTTAACGGGTGCCGAAGCAGTATTACAAGTTACTATCCCTCACTGCCGAAATTCTGATTCGGCAGTGAAGGAAAAAATAACGCCATCTGAGGATGGCGTTATTGACTTCATGCCAGCAATCTCCCCATATTCCCCCCTTTTCCGCCGCCTAATAGCCGTTATTAGGGGGAGGAAGAGTGGGGTATGTATGGTGAGACCGCTGGTATGAAGGAGGATGCGGTCATGTAAAAAAAAAAAAAGTAAAAAAAAATTAGTTTGTTTCTTTTACTTAAAAAAATAAAGATAAACATTAAAAACGTTTATAACAGTTAACAAAAAGACAAAACTTACCTGTCCGGCAGACGCGTCCAACTTAGAAGACTCCGGCCCAGATATGAAGACCCTAAGACCCTGCGCATGCGCAGTGGTTTTTCATATTTGGGCTGAAAATGTTCTAAGTGCAGCTGTGAAGTCTCTGCGCATGCGCAGGCACTTCATTCGATATGAAGTGCATGCGCTGCGGGCAGAGCACTTCGAGGGACCTCGGCAGAGGGGTGAGTATTTGTACATTTTTAAGGGGAAGCTGCCAGGCTCGCCGCGAACACAGGCGAGCCTGGAGCAGCTTCCCTTCGGGGGAAATTTTTTTTTTGTAAATATAGCCCTAGTCTAGTACATAATAGTGTTATTGTCTCCCTCCATTTAGCTAGGGAGGAAATAGAAATGTATAAATATGTATAAGTAAACCTTTAGTAATGATGGATTCTTTTTAGAATATGCTGAGAAAAGGCTAATGCAGTTGTTTCAACTTTTAGACCATCATCCTCATGGATGCCAATTTAATAACAGGCATTGATTGACCTAATGATTAAATGGTAAACTAGTTGCTAGAAATTGCATTCTAGAAATGAGGTTAACAATAAATAAAGTTTAATAACTACAGGAACCTGCAGGCATCACCACTAGGCTCCAGCTAGTCAAGTTACTGCACGATCAGCTGGATTTCATAAACATTACAATAAAATTAAATGAAGTAGATACTTATTTAAAAATCTATTCTTGTTTCAGTACTTAAAGTATATGCACAGTTTTTGGAAGTAGAGAAGATGTGAAGGCCTTGAAAATATCTGTTAGTATCACTGGGCAGATTTGCCAGGAAATGTCATACATTTTTGGAACACAGTAGCAACTTGACCTGAGGTTATATTTAAAGAGCAAAGGAAAAGGAGAATATTGAGCAAACTTGTTTAATTTCAATGGGAATTTCAAAGCAGATGGATGAAAGTCACCTATTTGTAACTCATGAAGGTTTGCGCATCCCGGTATCTTTTATTAACACAGTCTAAGGAAGGAGTTCTCAACCTGTGATACTAGTACCACTGGTGGTACTTGCACCACTGCCTGGTGGTACTTGGATTGACTGGTCAAGGTTGTAAGGAGGTAGCAGTCGACTTTGTATTTTAACCAGGTGCAATACCAGATGGCAGAGAGAATATTTCTAAAAAAAATCTGAATGTAATATCTAAATAAAAAATGTAACTTGATATTATTAAAAAATTTTTTTTGCCTGATTCCATAAAGGGTAACTGGTACTCCCCCCAAAAAAAGGTGAGAACTGCTAGTCTAAAGCATTGATGGGCAATGGGACCTTCTTAACTGTCCAAAGCACTGCACCTTGGTAATAATTTCATATAATACACTTAATTATGGAAATGGTCACATATGTTATACTGAACAATTTCACATCTTAAAAAAATGCTTACTGTAAATCTGACACCTGTTACAAATAACACATTTAAGATTATTATCCATTTGTATTTTGGGAATTAACAAAGCTCCATTTGGTGTTGATTGCATTTTTCTGTAATAAATCAATTGACAACATTTTTTACATCAATGTGACATTTTCTTTGATGATAGTCTCAAGTTGGTTTTTAAATTCTGGACTTTGTAAATAAATTTTAAAAAATGAATTATTACCTTACCTGGGCTGGATCCAGACGTTAAGTGCATGAACTTAGTTACTCAAGAGCTAAACCATGTTGATTTCAGGGGGAGCCAAGTTAATTGTGTCCTTTGCATGCAGGGATATATCTTTAAATTGCTTACTGCACACAGATACTGACCAGCTTTACTATCACACTGTTATTTATACTTGGGATAGGAAACCTCACATCTCTATTTTAATACTGTTTGCAGCAGATGAAATATGACTCCCCTGCAATCAACATGGTTTAGCCCAGGTGTGACTAAGTTCATGCACTTAACTAGGTCTGGATCCAGCCCCCCCCCCCATTCTTATCATTCCACAGCTTTGGAAATGCTTTGACCATTTAAATTTTTGAAGTACTGTAAGATTTAAAAAAATGTGGTTAGTTATTCTTTTCTTGTGTTAAAACTATAGAAACCCATTTGCTGCTAAAATAAATAAAATTGGAAAACTGCATTCTTTATTCCTATTATTTGAGCCTAATTGGTTGGATTTTTTTAGATGTATAGAGCATCGCTTAATTAGAGGCAGATGCTAGCAGTACCATGGGGATTTTAGGATGCCATAATATTTTCTTAGAGTGCTTGGAGTGATAGTTTTTCTTAACATCTAAATGAAATATTGAGTTATTCAGTGCATGCCATTAACATTTTCTGCCCACTATTAAGAAAGATGACACTGTGATACTTAGTTTGGTAGCACGTGTAAGTAGTTCATTTTTTGATTATGAAATTATTTTTAAAAATAAGTCATTGACAGTGGTGTCCAAGTGAGCTTACAATACAGAATAGAAAGAAAAAGATGAAAAGAAGTGCAAGATACAGACACACAGAGAAAATAAATGCATGTCTATGAACTGTGACTTAAATTAGATACTAAGGGCCAGATTTACTAAGCTGCGGGTTTGGAAAAGTGGAGATGTTGCCCATAGTAACCAATCAGATTTTAGCTGACGTTCTCTAGTATGTAATAGGAAAGAGAGAGCTATAATCTGATTGGTTGCTATAGGCAACATTTCCACTTTTCCAAACCTCCAGTTTAGTAAATTTGGCCCTTAGTGTAGAATAAAATTGCAACCAAGAAACAATACACACAGATCACAATAGGAATTGATTGTAAGCTTGCAAGGCCATATTTAAGGTGTTTTAAAACAAAAGGTTAAAAACCCTGAGGATATATACACATAGATCCTTGTAAATAAAGACAAAGCACAGCAAACAGTACAGTACACTACTGTCCCTGGGGCATGTAAGAGCTAAAGCAAATTCCTGGCACATGTCGACTAGGTACATATATGAGATGTGACCTTTTGAGAGAATGGAACTTCTGGCAAGTAGTACAGTAGATGCTTGGGATCACTGCATCATGCATATCTCATTAAAATGCCTTGGTTTCTGGGTAATGTCGATATATTTTATTAGCAATTTTCAGCCATAAAAGTGTGCCAATTTTGTCCACAATTCTATAATTTAGAAAATATATTTATTATTACTTTTACAAATCACTTATGTGTATAAATCAACGAGGAAGTTTTTATTCTTGTTCATTTAAATTTTTTAATATGTTGATATAAATATAAAAGAGAAATCTATTAAGATATTCTTGTTATAAGACTATGCAAAATGTTTTGATGATGATTATTACAGATCTTTGGAGGGCGGTTTCACATCAACACCAAAAACCCGGGTTTTTGCGAAATGCCGAGTTTTTGATGAAAAACCCGGGTATTTGGTGGTAATGTGAAAGGGGTATAAGTGTAGTTGTAGTAACACCAGAATTAGTAGCATGCTTCTTTGTTTGTATAAGGGATATACATTTACAATATCTTTCTCAGTTCTCAAAACAAAAAGAAATGGACAATGATATTTTCCGTAATTGTCCCACTGGTGCTTAGTAAGGAAATAAAGTTTTGTTGTCTGTGTCAGTCATCAGGACTTGGGTTGCTTATGTTTTTGCCATATTTCTAGTAGTTAAAATAGTGTAGCGCATCACCAACAATTCCGTTGAGTAAGTGACACAAAAATCTTATTTCTTAATAATTGTGAACAGATGATTTTTAAATAAAAGAGAGACCGTTTTAAGTGGTGCAGGACTATTAAAATAGGGGAGGTAGTTTTCTTATGCAGATGTCACCATTTGTGCAGCATTGTGATGTGATATCAGTGGAAAGATAGCTAAGCTATTGGTCATAGCCTGAGGTGCTTAATCTTAACGTAGAAAAACTTAGTTTGATTTTTCTTATATGAAAATGGTTACTAAAACATAAGCAGATTCAAACATCTTGTTCACATCTAGAGTATCTTTTTGAGTCTAATGGCAACTTTTTTTTAACACAGTTAAGGTCCTGTGGAGTAAAATGATATTTAGAATCAGATTAATTGTGTAACACATCTGTTCCATTAAGTAAATCGCCAATACACTTCTTGTGATGAACAGATATCACTGTGTGCAAAGTGTTTCAGCAATCTCTTCAGCTGAAAGGCACTTTGATTTAGCCTTATTGTGAATTAAAAGTATCAAATGTTCAACACAACTGCAAAAGTGAAGACCTTTAAATACCACACGTCACATACTGTATGTATATGAATTTAAATGGAATCTGTGTGTGTTCTGTTTTTAAGGAGAGAGACAGCTAGAGACAAGAGAGACAGCTGTAGAAAGCTTTGAAGCATCATATGAAATATTTACACACATTTCAATATTACATTTTGTCAGCAGTTTTGAATTGCCTCCATAATTGGGAATCTTTCTCCCTACTGGGAGAATGGAGATCGCAAGCATGTGAGATGGCTCCCTGAAGAGGTGGGAGACGTTTCAAAGCTAAATCTGAAATGAAATTAATTCTGCATAGGTAAAATTGTAAACCACTTTTAAATTGTGTTTTTCATTGGAATTGGAGCAGCAGAAGTGAGCAGAGTACATGGCCCTATTTATAAAATTAGAGCGCTGCACCTGGTAAAAGTCGTGTTCTGAAACTTTGCCATGTTATAATCAAAAACTGTTCTTTCCCAATCCCCCCACAGCTCTGATTATCAGCAACCAGAGGGCCAGATTTTTATTTAAATGCAGAGATATGCATTAAATGCTTCCAGAACCTTATGGCTATGGGGGCAATCAGTTGTATATTACAGCAGAACATAATTAATTAACTACTTAAATGTTTGCTCCAGTTGTTTACTGTATAAACAAATTCTGTTTGTGTCCTTAAAAAGGGGAGATCTCTCATGGTTCAGGTTAGCTTTATAGCAGGAGAGTTTATGCAAACCTTCCTCTTTTATTTCCTCTAAAATATTACAAAGAACTTGCATCAGATTTATTGAGCATGAGGGCTTATTGCAAAGAAAACAGCTGTCCGCTATTGAGGATTACAGTAACAAAAGCTTACCCTTAACAGCTCCGTGTACAATATTAAAACTACGTTTTTTTTTCCAATATTTGAGTTGAGAGGTAAATATGAACTAATTTATGTAACTGTTGCAGTGTTTCTACTTATAATGGACTAGAGTCATTTTTCAAAGTTAAACACTTTAACTTTAGAACATAGGGGTAGATCCAGAACTACGTGTGTGCGTACGTATATTCGCGGTGCGTATTTTCGTACACGTAAGTTCACTACACTCCCCACGGCACACCCCTTGCACGGACGTATTTTGTCAAATTACGCGACCCAAACCCTACCTTAACTTTTCCTAACGTAACATCATACGTCCGCTAATGGACGTACTGTCTACGCGAACGTACGCAGCTTAGCACGCCCATACTGTACTCTTTAAATACCACCCCCCGCCTACTTCACGTAAAACTCACGTATTGTTGACTAACGTAAAATTGTCACGCCCACACGTAAGTATTTACGTGTGACATACGTGAATCACCCATACGTTCTAAAATACGCTACGTGAATGTGCGTATTTTCTGTGATGCGCAGTGCGTTCAAATCTGCGAATGTACGTCTCCGCCACACGTAAATTCGCGGAAATGAGTAGTTCTGGATCTGGCCCATAATGTTTTTTCGTTTACTCAGGACATTCATACTCATTGTATGTTTAATTATTAGATAATAGAAATATGAATGAATGATATTTTATTGTTAACAATAACTTATATCTGATTTTCTGTAACAAAATTCACAAACACAAAAGGAAGTGCAAAATTGTAGCAGATAGAACTAATTAATGGTAGAAATACATATTTCTCTATTTATTTAAAGCTCACCTTCCACATATTTGAATATGCCCCTGGTACTGTTTGTAACTGATAAAATATGAATTCCCTGCAAGTCACCGTCGTTTTGTCCAGATGTACATTTCCACATGTTTTCCTCTTATTGCTAAACCATTCCCTTAATACTAAAAAAATGTATAAATGATTTTTATAGTTTGAATATAAAACATAGGCACACTGGGCTGGATTCACACCTAAGAGTGAGATCCGTAGGTGCGGATATGCTTGTAATCTGCACCTACTTCCCCTGTACCCTCCCCTGATTCTTATGAATATTTTTAAAAGTGGATAAATTACACACAGACTCTTTCTAAACCTCCCTCCCTCCCTGCCTAATCTACATCCCCCCCCCCCCACCTACTTCTCCTAACTACCCCCGGAGGCTGCAGTGGCACTCCTCCTCTTACTTAATCTATGTGCCTAAGGGCTTCATCTTCTAAGGTGTGAATCGGGGGCCACTATCTGAATTTTTTTTTTTTTGCCAGTTATACTGATTGTGCTAAGAGAAAATAAGTATAGCATATCGGGGTGACTTTAGATCCTTTCATTACTGTGAGGTTATCAGAATAAATTTGAATAATATAGTCATAATCATTTTAGGCTAATTTGAAAAATGTAGATATCCACCTCCACTATTTTATTTCTTAACTACATATACTGGCATTTAAGAATTTCCTACTTATTCAAGCGCTGATTATTTGCTTTGGTTTGGTAAAATTTTGGAAAGAAATGATAATGTTTCATTTAATTTAACATCAAATTAAATCATTGCTTATTTACCCCATGACATCAAATTGTCGATTTACTTGTAATACAGAAACCAAATGTTAAAACATAAAATAATAAATGATCATTATAGTGATCATTATTTATTATAATAATAATTATTGATCTCTGGACTCTCCCGAGTCAGGTGATGTTGTTCAAAAGTTAATTATGAAACTATGCTAAGTAATGGGGAAAGTCTTGGACAAAATGTTGGGCCCTGCTTGTTTCAAAAGGGGGTTCAACTCAGCAGAACACATCAAGCTTTACCAACTTCAATTACTTGGACATTGCTATTTAATTGTACTTCACTTCAAAGACAAATCAGCAATCACGTGTGCTCTTTTTCACAAGAAAAACACAATTGATATATAAAGTGGATAACGTACTAGTAAGTAGAAAGGGAAATCGATTTTCTGTAGCTTCAATAGACAGAACAATTACGTCACTTGTGTTGTTTAGAAAGAGCATAAACTATTTTCAAAAGCAAAACAAACCAGCTGAATGAATTGTTCTTTATTTTGTTGTTGTTGACCTTGTTTTGAAAAGACTATTATAATGATCTTAAACTGTGGTATTTTTCCATTTTTCACTTGATAATGGAAGAGTTGATAAAAATTATTCTTTTGTCATCCTCTTGAAAGACGATTATTAATCCCGCCCAGAAGACTAATGGCTAGATTGACTAAACTAAATGGAGATGTTGGCCATAGCAACCAATCAGATTCTAGCTGACATTCTCTGGTATGTAATAGGGAGGTGAGAGCAATTTAGCCAATCTAGCCCTAAGAATCAGAAATACATAAAATATTAGACAATGTTTAATAATGTGTTGGACAATTTTGAACTATTTCAGAATACAGATCGTTAAAATATTGATGTATTTCATTGTATTTAGTTTGACCATGGTGGTAATTGCTAGTTGGATTATTAAATGCATAATTCTTAATGGGTTTAATAACATTCTTCAGTCAAGCTTTTCAAGAAGCCAAGCTAGCATTTGGTCAACACCACATGATTCCTTGAACATGTTCACGTGACCCCTCTTCACATTCACATGTTGATTATATTAAATTATATACCAATAAGTTTAATGGCTTTTAGGAGCATTATACTCTTCTTTTCTTTTGTGAACGTTTAATCGTTAAACACAACTCTGTAGGGACCTTTTTCACAAGTCGCCACTTTCCTTGATCAAACAGAGAAAGAAAAACATAACCGTTAATAGTACATAGGTCAACTTTGGCTCACAGTCATAAAAATAGTTTTCCTTTTACATATTAGATTTGTATCAAGTAAATGTAATTCCTTCCCTGCAAGGATTAGGAATCTTCAGCCTCACTTTTTAAAATCACTCCTTTTTTTTTTCGTGCGGCTGTAAGTAAAAGTAAAAATTAATTACATTTTGTAATTGCAGATCTGTCAATCTGGAGTTGTGACTATACCATCTCTGTCTCATCAGTTGATTTCAACATTTCAGGTTGCCACTGCAGCAGCAAAATTATATATAATTTCCTAAGTGAGAAGCAGCATCTCTTAAGTTTCCAGATAATTTTGTGTCTATTACAGACATCCACGGTTCCTAATGGTTATGGGTTATATTTTACTGAACAAATTATCAGAGCCTGTGATTAACTTAACTGATTTCTCACAGTTTTCTTTTACCATTTGTCAGTTACAAAGGTTGAAATGTAAAAAAAAAAAAATTCAAACATCTAACATATTCAATACTTAGTACTGGTTTATAGCCTTTTATATAATTACTTTACTCATTTTAATCTAATTATATACCTACTGCACCCCCGGGAACATAGTAAAAGTAGCCACAATGTACAAATCCCTTAGCAGTTCTTTTTAAATGTCACATGTTCCCTTTTAAACACATTTTTTTATTTTGAATTGATTGACATAAATGGACACATTTAACCATCCACTAGTGGCCTGATAATAAAAATTGGAATTTTGGACCAGATTCTACCTATTTGTTGTGTTGTGAAGTGGGTGTATTGGGTGTGATTTTGTGTTCTGATGATCTGAATTTTGACAGTTAACAATAAAATGCGGGCAGTGATCACTGATCATCATTTTTCTATCAGGCAGAGTCATTACCATGACACCTGTGTAATTGAATATAGTAATGCCCACATGTTTGTTCGGCATTACCATAATCCGGACCCTAATCCTAATGCCTAATATAACCACTAAACAGGGAAGCACAGCAGAGTGCAGCACATGGGTACGACAGGTACCGGGAACAGGAAATGTTACAGCAGGTACCCTCAGGAGAGTAAATGTGGGATGACGACAGAACTTTCAGCAGTGTACTTGTGCCAAAAATTTTATAGAGCCGAACGTTAGGCTTCCTTTCCATGGACAGACGTCCAGTAAGTTTTTAGACTTGCGTAGCATACTGTACATGTCACTGCCACTTGCGGCTCCCCTGTCAGAAGTGTCATTGCTTTTAAGTCTGGCTAGGGCTGAATGTGTTGTGATCACCTAGCAGACAAATGCCATCCAAATGCAAAAAAAAAATGAAGGAAAAATCTCGAGGAAAAATCTGATCTTTTATCTTTAGCAAACAACTTAAAAAGTCGAATATTTTTCTCCAAGTTACAGATTAGAATACTTCTCTTGCCTCGGTAACAGTTGGATAGGATGCTTGTTTTATGGGATGATATTCATGGGCTGGTATCACATTCAAAATTTAAAGCAGCTATTGTTGATATCTGTTTCAAGGGACATTTTTTTTTATCATCCTAGTAGTTATTTATTATATGCTTGATCCTTTCATATTGTTTTTAATAATCATTACGGTCTTCCTCCAATTGATAGAAATGTTCAATCACCATAGTAAATAATTATAAAGAATATGTATGTGTTATGCAGACATATTAATATAGGGTGTGGCCCTTTTGAAAGGGCCGTTTTATACCAGCCAGTTCCGAACTGGCTCTTAAATCGTTGCATCTGCCTCACCAAGAAGAAGGAATTGATCATCCCCAGGACAAAGATGCAGTGTCGAATGGTAAGTATTTATCTAACCCCAACCTTTTTCCTAACCTTCCCCCCCTCCATTACCCTAAAGCTAGCCCTTCCCTTCCCTTCCCGTAGCCTGTCCCTAAGACTTCCTTCCCCACAGCCTGACCCTAAGACTCCCTTTCCCGCAGCATAACCCTAAGACTCCCTTTCAAACAGCCTAAGCCTAAGACTCCCTTCCCCACAGCCTGACCCTAAGACTCCACTACCCAAAACCTAAGATTCGACATAGATTTCCCTGTAATACTCACCTGCCCGGAGCGGTTCGGTGGTGCGACAGGTCTTTGGTGCCGGTTTCCGACAAGTCTTTGATGGTGGTTTCCAAATTAATGAATGGGTAAGTTTGCTGAAAAATATATTTGGCATACTTACTCATTCATTAGTAAAACCTTCTAAACAGAAACATGAGCTTTCAGGTGGCTGTATTTCGAAAATGTTCTTTCGTTGTGGAGACTGCATCCCATTATTATATTGGACCACAGCCAGAGCTTTAAAATAAGAGGAAATCAGGGAAAGTTACACCTGGGTTAAACCATATTGATTTGCAGGGGAGGCACATTTCTTATGTTTTCAGAAATTATTAGAGTTGATGGGTCGGTGGAAGTCCCCACTTAGAAAGTTCCTTTTCAGCTGTCCCTATTTCGAATACCCATCTAATTTTGAATTTTTTGTTCAGAATGGGTGAATATGGGGAAGGGAAGGTTAGTGTTAGGGTCATGCTGTGGGGAAGGGAGGGTTAGGGTCAGGCTGCGGGCAATGGAGGGTTAGGGTTAGAATTAGGGGAAGGGTTGGTGTTAGTTTTGCCACTTACCTTTCAGAGAACGGTGTTAGGTGCTCCGGGGATTGATTGCTATGCCTCATCGAGGCATAAGCAATCGATATCCCAGCCAGTTCGAAACTGGATAGGAGAAAACGGCCCTATCGGAATAGGGCCATTCTGACCGAGGACCCACACCCTTGATAGGTGATGTTTTCTAGCCCAAGTCCCTTAAGTAACATTTGGTCTATCTGCAATATGCAAAAGCTAAGTATTCTCTCTGCATGCAAAGAATTTTCTGATTTTTATCTTGTTCTGTCCCAGTAGCTTTGTAGCTGTGTATAGAATTAAGTGCAGTATCTGCATGCACAGAGGACCGGGATTCATACTTAAGCTCCAGCACCTGCATAGTAGGTCATTTACGCAATATACGTACCATTAAGGTACGCACACAGTTATTTAAGAAGGAAGTGGTGTGCCACGGCAGCCTCGGTCCTTTTTCAAGAAGAGTTGATGGGAGGGGGGATTAAAATTAGCTGGGGAGTTCCTGTTTGTTTACTTAAATGACATATAATTGGACTGTATACTGTATATACCCTGCTGTCAATCTTTTTTGATTGTCCGTTTAAAAAAGTTTAATAAAAACTATGTGATTTAAAAAAAAAAATTAGCCGGGGAGGGCGTAGGTAAGGGATCTCTGTGTGAATTTTCCTTTAAGTAAGCTCTATAGCACTCTTTAGTGCCATAAGGATCCAAAAAATGGGGGTGGGTTGCGGCCTGGAGTTGCTAAAATTCACAGTTAAGATGCTAGTGCACTCCCATGACACTCACCTCTCATGGGCATGTTTTAGCTTACCTTAACTACTTCTTGTCATATGGAAGTGCTTAACCCAGCACATGTTGTAACTGTAGTTATATATAGAGTGGATTCAGTCCCTTGATAGGGTGAACTATATTAATACGCAGTATAGCATAATACAGGCCAATAACATTACTCAGACATCACTATGTGTTGGAGCAAAGTACAATAAGTGCATTTAAGGCTAGGTTTGTCGCCATTTCGTAATTCATAATAAGCATACTGTAATAAATGTAAATGATTTGATGCAACGTTTCTCCATGATTACAATTCTGAAAAAAGATACAGCGCTAAAAACCAATATGTTAATATAATTAGATAGAAAATCCTAAATTACTTTTATTATTCACCATAAATTCATTAGAAATCTTTAAATTCATTAAAAATCTTTTGCATGTGGACCCAAAATGAAATCATTAGAGCAACCTATTCACGGTATGATTGCACATTAATATTGCACATATGTATAGCAAAAAAGTTCTTGGCTTACATACTGTACACTATTCATAGGTGTGGGGCTCCGATCCGAATGGCCGATTTTCGAATCGGCTATTAATCCCCAGCCAGTTGCGAACTGGCTGGGATTTCGATTGCATATGCCACGAGGAGGCATTGCAATGGATCCACGGAGCACCGAGCTTTCGATGCTCCAAAAAGTTTTTTAAAAAATCCCCCACTACTTTCCCTAATTCTTACCCTAACCCTTCCCTCTCACTACCCTAACCCGCCTTCCTAGCAGTCTGACCCTAACCCTCCCTAACTTGCAGCCTGACCCTAACCCACCATCTCCCGCAGCTTGACCCTAACTCTCCCTCCCCTGCAGCCTGACCCTAACCCTCCCTCCCCTGCAGCCTGACCCTAACTGTCCCTCCCCTACAGCCTGACCCTAACCCCGCAGAAAGACTTTACTCACCTGTCCCCTCGGTCCGGCGATAAGCAGCGGAGTGATCTGTTCTTTCGGAAAGTGAATGGGTGACTATGCCGAACGGCATGCTCACCCATTCATTAAAAAAAACTTTCTAAAAGTGTAATCTTCGGAAAAAGGGACATTCGAACTTTCAAATATCCTTTTTTCGGAAGCCACACTTTCAAACCGGAGATTGCAACCGACTATACATACATGTATGTGCATTATTAATGTGCAATCATACCGTGAATAGGTTGCTCTAATGATTTAATTTTGGGTCCACATAAGAAAGATTTTTTTATGAATTTAAAGATTTCGAATGAATTTATAATGAATAATAAAAGTGATTGTTTTTAGGATTTGCCGGTACCTTTCATTAAAGCCAACACTTATTTATTTATTAATTTACTTATTTTTATATTGAATTATTTTAACATAACGTTTTTTAGCGCTGTATCTTTTTCCATATTGTTGAATCTAGTAGAACTGGTTTTCTCCTTTGTAGGGGAAGGCACAGACCCTACCATACGGCAGCTTAAATTTTTGCGTCCATAGATTAAAGTCTAAAGTTTTCCAGTATGATTACAATTCTCCTACATTGTTGATGTTCTGCTGATTAACCTTAATTTCCAGGAGACACTGCCTAAAAATGAATTTATTTTTACATTTGTAATAGCTGTGCTGTTATGACAGGTTCAGCTTTCTGCCTTGACTGCTGCTATCCCTGGGCTTGTCATTTTATGAGCATGAGATCCACTACGCAGCTCCATTATCCAATTCTTATCCTCTAAAGCAATTTTTTGGGGGTTGTTTTTGTATTTTTCTTTTTTTTTGTGTTTGAGACAGGTCTTTTCTTCTCATCTTACCCTCCCACAATTGTATATTAATGTCAAACTGTTGTCAAGAAAACAGTGTCAAACTGGCTGTATTTTTAATTTCCTCATTCAAATTAGTGCTCAGGCAGGCAGCGCTATGACAGGAGGCCTAATCAGCCGTGGATATCCTCTGTCTCTCAAAACATACAAGACAGCTGTTTGCAGTTCACTCCATACGTCAAGATGACAAGAGTATCTCATAATGACATTACGTGATGTACTTTGAGGGGTGGCGACTTTTCATCTGTTGTTTCTTTCTTAGGAGATTTTTTTTTTTTAATGCATAAATGGAAAACATGAAATAATCAGTGGAAGGAAAAGAATGTAAGGAATTGTTTTCTTTTTTTTCCCTGTAATTTACGCATTGTTCATTTTCCATATGTAAGTGATTGGAAAGATATGTTTTTTTATCATAAAAAAAGTAATGTATATGTCCACAGAGGCAGAACCATTAAGTAAAAACACGAAGCAGGCCGCAGTTGTAAAGAGTGTGTTGTTTTTTTGTGAGCAATTGAAATGGATACTTTTATTTTTACTTTATCTTTAATAGGGTATTATATAGTAGAGCATTCATCTCATGTTACACAGAACCTTTAAAATGGAATGTTGATATCTGTTTATACTTTAGAGGCCTCGTGATTAGTTGGCATGGCCGAGGTGAGCACTTTATTTAAACAAAGCTGCATATATGGATAAAGCCGACTCTTCCATCATAATAGCTTTTTGTTATTATATTTCACTGACGTTTGGTGTTGTTTTTGACATTTATAGCACTTACGATTTGAAATAGTACTTCCAGCAAGCTGTTGATGTAGTTTTCTGTTGGTCATTTCAGTGTTTTGATGATAGGATTGAGGGAGAGAAGGTGACTTGTTCAGTGCATCAAGATCTTTATTTGAGCAAGTGTTTCTAGCTAGGATCTCACAAAGGGATGTGTGAAAGTACATTCAGGGTTGTATTTAGGGTGTCTGCCAGTTCCTTTGTAAGGTCAGGGTCTATCCACCCCAGGAGTTTTCAAGCTACCATCATGTGACCTCAGTACACACTTTTATGATTTCTTCTGCCCATAGCCGAGTATACATTCCATGCCGTGCCATTGTTAAAGGATCAGCACATCATTGGCCCGATGGTTATGCATTCCAGCCAATCTGCTTTTCTGGAATTCCAATTTATTCAATATCCATATACAAACTGGCAAAAAAAGAATAGGGCTGGATCCAGACTGCAATATGATAAGGGACTTAAATCACACACGGAACGCCGGATTGGACGGCTCCTTTCCATGGGGGTGGGCTCACACACCATGCCTATAAGATACACATGGTGGGTGGGCTTTGGTATTTCAATTGTACAGTAAGGGATTAGATAAGCCCTTACGTACAATCAAGTAGTCCGTTCATATGGTGTTGCAAGCGGAATACTTAAAGGTGCCGGCACTCTATGTAGGATAGATGGGGGAGTGCCCTGCTCTCCTACATGCGGTACTTAGGATAACAAATTCCGCACGTTAGTGCTCCACAAGAGTTTACAAGCCCTGTTTGATGCATTCCACTGTTTGGGTGAATCCCTAGTCACCGCATCAGCACTGTGATTAGCCATCCGCTGGTTTAAAACCTGTGGCCTGATATCTGACTTGTACTTTGGGAAATTGAATTATTTGAAAACTGTACAAAAGCTAATTTCAAGTTTTAGTTTGTAAATGTCAACTTGTATTGCACTCCTATCCACAATGTCTTTTATTTTATCACGCAGGGCGGATCACTCATAATATTTATGTTAGTCTCATATTTTTCTGAGGTTTTTTAATCATTTATTACTCCACAGAAGAACACTTGATGGGAACATTACACACATTCCTTTTTTTTTGGCATAAACATCTAATAAAAAGTTATAGGATCCATTCGGATTCCTGGAAAACAGGCATTAAGAACACATTATTTATTGATAAAAAGTTGAGCAGTTGTAAATGGCAGTAAGTAAACATGACCTCACTGCGTGAAACTTTCTCTTCCTACCATTTGCTACCCATTAAAGCCACCATTTTGCCCATCAATAAGTCAGTGTAATCAATCATTATAGCTAGCTCTCTAGACCAAGGACTGGTTTCACAACAACGCATTTATATATGTACGTGTCTAGATTTCCGTGGCGAGATTTTCCGTGCATAGTAACATTTTTACGCTGTCTGCGTAGCGTTTCGTTACGTAGATTGCGTACATGCGGTCTTTAAAAACTGCATGAATGCAATCTACTTAGAGAAATGCTCTGTAGATAGCGTAAAAGTTACTATGCATGCGTAGTATCTCGCCACGGAAATCTAGGCACGTACATATATAAATGCGTTGTTGTGAATCCGGTCCTAAGACATCACTATGAATTGTGTATGTTTAAATATTGTTTTCTAATATTAATAAATTATTGTGGAAATTTCACTTTGTTGCAATCATTTCAGTTATAATCTGTAGTCAGTTATTTTGCATTTCCAGGAATTGAAAAGCTGCACTATAACAGGCCTGACAAACCTGTTGCTCTTCAGGTGTTGTAAAACTACGACTCCCAGCATGCTTTATCAGGTATCATCTATGCCCATGCAGTCAAAGCATGCTGGGACTCGTAGTTTCACAACATCTGGAGAAGCACAGGTTGGCCTGCACTACAACCTTATATTCAGGCAAGTGCAGATGGGGATGTCTCAGCTATTGTTCTCATCCACTGTCCTCAGGTATTAGTGCATCTTTTCCAGGACTCCATGCTGGAGCACAGGTGTGTTCATTACTGAATGACATGTGAAAAGATCCACAGGTGGATCCAGACTCCTGCATGCTTTCCGTACACGTGGGAGTCTGTCCGTCCAACAGAGAGAGAGGGGAATGAACTCCCCT
Source organism: Limnodynastes dumerilii (assembly GCA_011038615.1). Taxonomy (NCBI): domain Eukaryota; kingdom Metazoa; phylum Chordata; class Amphibia; order Anura; family Limnodynastidae; genus Limnodynastes; species Limnodynastes dumerilii. Next base: position 55,076 of record WWET01001104.1, on the reverse strand, counting down.
CTCTCGTGCCTTAACTAAAGTGTGCAGATCATCGCTGATCCGCACAAATGTGTGATACTCCTTCCACATTGTACAATTACCATTCTTTTTCCGCCCACTTTAGTGGACGGAGGGGAATCAAAGTGCATTCCAGGTATGCTAGTGTTACTAATGTTACAGTAGCGTAACATGCGCCCTCCAGTCTAATCAGGCCGCATACACATCTTGCATGCGTAAGTGGCCTAACGTTATGAAATCAGGATCTGGTCCTATATCACTTGTGATCAGGGCTCGAAATTAGTGTGTACACAGAGGTATGCCATACTGTCACTTCTCCCACAGATTTAATTGAAAAGCTATAATTCTCCATTGACTTCTATTATTTCTATATTTTCATACCGCCACTTCTAAATGTCTATACCGCCACTTATACTCGTGTGAATATTTATGTTGTCACCATGTAATCTATGGGCTAGATTTACTAAGCTGTGGGTAAGGAAAAGTGGAGATGTTGCCCATGTCAGCTAGAATCTGATTGGTTGCTATGGGCAACATCTCCACTATATGTGTCATTAGGTGTTTATTTCATCCAATTTCTGTGAGCAAAATTCTATTGTATTCTCTTATAGTTATTATTTTTTTCTATACAACTCCAATTTTTTATGCACTGAGAAATAATGCAAAACCTCTTCCATGCCTGTGGTTATATTGCCTTTTTATCAGCATTGTTTTGTATGTGTATTATATGGATAATACGTTTACATTTTTTCTTATCTAATGTGTTTAGTGACCGTATCTTAATTTTTGTTTGTATTCTTTATCAGGCTCGCCAATGAAAACCTAAGTGACAAAATCCGTGAACAGAACAAACTCTTAGCCCACCTTGCCGAGGAGAGAGAGTGAGTGTTTTATTTCTTCCACAAACTTAGAAGTATTTGCTTTGGAGTTTCTCCTAAATTACTGTAATCTCTTCAACTGCCCATGTAATATTTTTCATATGTTTCTACTGCGGGTCAGCTCATTACACACTCAAAGCAGAACTTCCATTATGGAAACATATAATACCAAATCTGAATTTCTTGGGTCAGCTGTTTATTTCAGACTGGAACAAGAAAACACTAGAAATGTTGTCAAATTCTTTTCTTCTGCCAACTAATGGAAAATGAATCAATCTTCAACCATAGTCTATGGGAGTTGTGCACTGATTGTGAGAGCTACCTCCACATATAAAGTTACTACATTGTTGAGAGGATTAATAAAATAATCTTTGCTGAAACATTTATTTTTTATTTTTGTTCTAGTTACTTTTACAGTGTTCTCATTTTTCAGTAATTAATCTACATTTATGACAATTTTAAATCTCCTGCGTTCATTCTTGTATCAGGGGAAGGCTGTCAACATTTATCCAGAAGGCATAACATAGATGATTGATCTGTGTAGTACCCCCAAAGCAGTCAGTGCAAGAGCACCCCTTATATTGTTGTCAGGCTCTTATGGGAGGAAATTGAAGACCTGCAAGTTGTCATGTATTTCCTTTACGTTTATGGGGAAATCTGTTATGTGACAGTGGCTGTCGGAGCTACGTGTAGAACACCTTTCCAACAAGTACAATAATAGTTGCACTAAAATAAACCAGTTTTCAGTGCTAGTTCTGATTGGACAGCTTCCTTCCTGTCTTCCTCTTCAGTCCTCTTCTGCCACCTTGACATATGGAACAAAAGTAATGACCTTTAGAACAAAAGTAATGACCTTTAGAACAAAA
>WWET01001103.1:363486-386697 GCA_011038615.1 Limnodynastes dumerilii | reverse complement strand
TGTAATTACGGAAGAATGGTGGGAGTGCCTGGGGGAGTGCATTGTATTTACGCTTACATAAATACGATCCGTGTTAGTTCATAACACAGGCGTAGGTCTGGATCTATCCCCATGTAACTACAAGTGAAAGTGACGGCAGGTAAGAGCCACATGGCCCACCCACTCCATTCACCTGGTAGCCACATATATAATTTAACGATTCTTGTTTAAAAGCATGGTTAGCCAGTCTACGTATCTTTCTGCAGAGATTAGGGATACATAACTCACCCACCTACTGCTTGTTATCAGTTGTTGCACAGATGAAGTTTTGCAGCAAGCATACAATTTTGTTGAAGTAGGATTTTAACTTTTACTTCTGCTTCGCCCAATGTTTTTGTAAACTTGCATTTCATGACATTTTCTGTGCCATGTGGTAAGATTTGGAACTGAAACGTGGTAAGCCTTTTTCCTCCCTATAATGTCACTGCTGTCAGTCTGTTACCATACAACACAGGAGTTTCATTTATTTCCTCTTCATACAAATAGCAATTTTTTGCTAAGCCTGACAATTTTGTTAGGTTGAGGCAAAGCCTTATGATTTTCACTACTTCTTTTGTGAAAATGAACTGTACCTCAAAGGCTGAAATTGCATTGGCGGCGCCTCGGTGGATTATCATCTTTATTCAGAATTGTGCTGTGGATCACACATTTATGTTGCATTATAATGATTGCCTCTGATGATGAAGTAATGCAAGAAGACACGAAATAAGGCGACTGGCAAACTCAAAGTAGATGACTGTGTGTATATACACTTTGGTACTGGTTCACAGTCATGTCATGAAAAGGGAAGAGCAGCATCTGGTGGGAAGCTGAAAGAACCCAAAAAGTTAATAGTTACCAACAGTGTAGCCTTCAGATATTAGCTACTGTTATGAAATTAGATTTTAGTTTGTACACTTGGCTAGAAATTTACATTTGCAAATTCTCTGGTTGCTAAACGCAATGGCAACTTCATCCTGTGCAGCAGCTTTGAAAAACCTCAATCATTAAGAATTGTTCACAGGGGTGTAACTACAAGGGGTGCAATGTGTGCAACTGTAATAGGGCCTGGAGGAGAGAGGGTCTGTGGCAGCCAGTACTCCTGCACTGTAAGCAAACTGTCAGAGGCTGACAGCTTAAAACATTGCTTGGCACTCCATGTTACATGGAGTGCAAAGCGCTGTTTTAAGCTGTCAGCCTCTTACTCTTTTAAGCTGTCAGCCTCTGACTCTTTTAAGCTGTCAGCCTCTGACTCTTTAAAGCTGTCAGCCTCTGACTCTTTTAAGCTGTCAGCCTCTGACAGCTTCTATCAGGCAGCAGTCATGCTCAGCTCTGCCCCCAGTGACGTCTGGTTCTGCATAGTCTCACCCATGCAGACTCAGGACCTGCCTTCTTGCTATGGGGGACCAAATCTGTCACCTTCTACCCCTGATTGTGCACCTATCCATGTTAGTAGGGGTACCCCATTCCCCTCCACCACTGAAGCATGCAAAGAACATCAATTACTCTGCCCCTTTGCGTAGGGCATGGACATACCTCATGCTACCCACAGAACATGTCATTTTGTTTGCACAGATTGCCCACTTTGTACATCACTGGAGGCTGCTGTTCTACGTAGGAACAGAATACTCACCCAAGCTAAACCTTTCCCCAATAAAAGGGAAAAGTCTGCCCTACATAGTGGGCCCACCTGCAGGAGAAAGTTGAATGGGGCTTCAAAAATCATTCAACATTTGTTTACTTACCATTTAGCAGCTACTGGCTTCCTGCACAGATCAGACAATGGAGCTAATGTCACCTGGAGCTGATGTCCTACAGAGACAGTATATAACTCATACTGTGTATTGAATGGGTGATTTCTTCTCCATTGTCTGATCTCTGCATGAAGCCAGCAGCTATTAAATGGTAAATAAACAAAGTCTGAGTGATTTACTAATGGGCTACAACATAGCTTCCCCCACTATGTCATGAAAGATGCATCTTAAATGGGAAAGCTGTATGTGGGCACCACTGTAGGCTGGGACGCTGCAGAGTTCCTGATGTTCTACAGGTACTTGATCTATTTCACTGTGGGATACCCCACAGAACTTCCAGCACTCCTGGTGCGCACTACAGTATTTCCTGGAATTTCCTATTTGTGATACATTATCATTTAGGTTTAAAGAGGTTATTATATAAACATAAAGTTTAAAGCAAATAATTGCTGTAGGATTGCAGAACTTGAACTGGCTCTTCATGGAGACATGTATCTTTAATGCATGTACTGTTAGCATAAATCATACATTATAGCGCATACATTAGGCATAAGAGTTTTGTAATGTACTGAGGCATACAACACTGAACACAGTTATGTTGAATAGAAAGCAATACATTACAGATATATTAAGCATGCCGCTATAACATGTCCTGGCATTGAGGGAAATTTACTAAATTGAGTGCAAAATATACATTGCAAATGATGCTTGTCTGTGCTTTTATGTTCTCTATATTTAATACACTCCAGACACCAGGGATTACATACTTAGATGCTATGTGAAAACTGCAAATAAGAAATGGTTCCGTTGTGGGCGATCTCATGCCTAAAGAAAACATTGTCTTCCAGGGAAATAGAGCAATATGTCAGTGTGTTTATAAGCAGATCAGCTCTGCTCACATGTCTATATTTATAAGATGCCTATAGGTTGATGATGTCATACTCCATATAAAACCAGCCATAACATGTTGTGTCATGTCAGGCAATTAAAACACAGAGGATTTGTTAGTGGATTAAGTGACCACCGTTTACTGGATGATTTGTCTGCAAAACTTAGTTGGGTTTCAAAAACACTTTAATCATCTGACATGAAGCCATATAACTTTACTAACATTGGGGTAGATCCAGAACTACGTGCACGAGTGAATTTATTCTAGCCGTTAGCGTAAAAGCGCACATTAGTACTTACTGCGCATGTGCGCGGCAGATGTTACTTACTCATAGCGTAAGGGCCAGTCACGTATCATCACCGTAACTACGTATAAAAGGGTGTGCCAGCCATACGACAATTGTAATTAAGCTTCCGAGGCGGGGTGAGGCATTTAAATCGCACAGTATGGGCGTGCTTAGCACGCGAGGCCTATACGTACGTGAGTGGTTACGTTGGGAAAAGTTAAGGTAGGGTTTGGAAAGCGTAAAACAGCTAAAGTACATACGACCGAGGGGAGTGCCTAGGGGGGTGCATAGTAGATACACTACGTAGCTCTGGATCTGGCCCATTGGGCTGGATCCAGACTAAAGTAAGTGCTTGAACTTAGTTACACCTGGGCTAAACCATGTTGATTGCAGGGGGAGTTAATTGTATTCTTTGCATGCAGGGATATATCTTTGAATTGCTTACTGCACACAGATACTGACCAGCTTTACTATCACACTGTTATTTAGACTTGGAATAGGAAACATCACCTCTCAACTCTAACACTGTTTGCAACAGATTAAATATGACTCCCCTGCAATCACCATGGTTTAGCCCAGGAGTAACTAAGCTCAAGCACTTACTTAAGTCTGGATGTTTATGTAAGCCTTTTGCGCATGTGATCCATAAAAGGTGGCAGCACTTGTCTTCCTCATGCCTCATTAAGTACCGGGGGCGGCGATCAGCAGTTCAGCATGAATCCGCGTTTGGACAGACGAAAATGTGTCAAGACTCTGCATGAGAGATGGGAGTGACAAGGGAGAGCACTCCCCTCTTCCATGTGGACTCCAGATCTGGATTAGACCCATTAACGGTAAACATTGAGTTACCCTTAAGTTCCATGGGGCAGATCCTAAACTAAGTCCGACAGGGGCATTACGATCAGCAAGTAAATCCCCTGTTAAGTAGGTTGTGCACATGCGATATCATACTGGCTGGTGTACGTTTCAAAATTATGTATGCCAGTGGGCACGATATAGGGGTTTTAACCTTGCTTTACGATGGTCGTATCTCTGTCATAGAGACGGAGATAGTCATGTAAAATAGGGTTAGGGGCGGGGGAAGCCCCGTTACGATCAGGTATGTGGCCGTAATGCCTCATACGTGAACATAAGCCTTAAGGTAGGAATCTGGACACGTAAATGTCCAGATTTCGTGCCGACAGCGGGGAGTGCATGGGCGTGCACTCCCCGCTACGAGGATAGCCGTAATGACCTCAGACACCTGTAAGGCGCCTGTAGATCTGGATCCGTCCTCATGCTACAAATGTGGATTTACTCCTCTTAGTCAATTTAGCATGGCACGAGTCCACAACTAGAGAAAATACACAAAAGGAGTTATGACTGAATCAAGTTGCATATCAACAGAAAATACCACCTATGACCTCCAATATAAACATCTTACAACCATAATGTAACTGGCATAGTTAGATTGATCATTCAAAATCCCCGCAAGAAGAACTTTGTTTCTTCCACTCTTTTATAAAACCTATATACAGCACTTTATTTGTTCTTAGTTATGGGTTCCCATTTATTAAGTGCCGTCCAGCTTACCTCCCTCTAATAGCCTTCCCCTTACTTACCACTAAAAATCCCAGCTACATACGCACAATTTTCACCTTTAATAATTAGTTATTCCTTCACAAATCTAAGGCACTTATTGCTCTTCATTCCCACTTAGGGTTAGATTAATTATACTACGGAAATGGAAATGTGAAGATGTTGCCATTAACGACCAATGAGATTCTAGCTCTTAATTTTACTTTTACATACTAGTGAATGTCAACTAGAGTCTGATTGGAGACTATGGGCAACATCTGTACTCAAATGTAACTTTTAGGACATTTCCTTGTGGGAGCACGAGCCCCTAAGCACAAGTGTGAAGCATTATGTTTAAACAGAAACTATATCAAACTAGCTACTCTTAATGAAATGGAAATAAAAGGCTTCCAGAGAGGATTACATGTCTAAGAGGTCGTCCAGTCAGTTTTATAATGTTTTGATTACAAATGAATGATTAGGCAGACACTAAGCTCACAATGGAATACTGTAATGGTAAGCTTGCGGAAAGCAAAGAAGATGTGCCAGGGCATTGAAGGCTTAAGAACCAGCCATGGTTAAGCTGCTAGGATGCATTTATTGCACGGTTGTCGACTCTCCCGGAAAATCCGAGAGACTCACAAAATTTGGGTATTTCTCCTGGCAATCCCGGGAGAGCAGGCAAATCCCCCATAATGGGAGAAAGTTTATGCAAGTCACGGCCTCAAGCCCCACCCCCTGTCTACCAGTACTGGAAATCCTAGTGTTACTATGGATTGGGCAGGACTTGATTACTTAATTTATGTAATCAAGCCCCGCCCACCTCAGCAACACTACAAATAGTAGTATTGATGAGAAGGAGGTGGGGCTGCAGGACCTGATTTACATAAAGCACGCCCTAGAGCTCCGCCCCATAGCAGCCTTTGTTTGTTTTTTTTATTGTGTGCAGAGCTGCAGAGCCCTTTGGGTGTCCTATGAATAATAGAAAATAATAAAAATAATGACCGGCTGCATATTAAAACAGGACATGTCCAGTTCTCAAGGATCTTCAAGGTCAAAGCATCAATAATGTGATCAGTGTTCCAACAGGACTTTCAAGATTCTGCTTGTGGCACCAGAAAGGTTAATGCCTGCACTGAGAAACCAATACCCTTGTATGCCACTCATTAGTACACTCAGGCCTTAGGAGGGCCAGTCTTGTGATTAGACATGTCAATGTAAGTAGCTGCATTTGACCCTGTGTCTCTAATAACTAATATTTATAATAAGTGGGGGGAGGGGAAACTCAACGCTAAATGTCTCATATCTCCATCTCAGAACAAATCACTTCACAGATCAGGCCTTGGCTAAGTGGAGTGCTACATTGAGAATCAGTCGCAGATAAATCAGATAAACTGACTACCGTAAGAGATACAATCACATTTCCTGATTAACCCCACGGAACCTTTTCATGTGAATTGGTACCTAAGGTGTTGACCTGGGCAGTCAGCTCTTATTAGCATTCATGCCCTCGTACCATTGTCTTATTTACACTGTGAGCTGCTGTGTTGGCAAATCAGAGAAATATGTATTCTGCTCATACTTTATCTTGAGCTGCTTTGCAGTGCTGACTGACTCTCCTTGTATTTTCTTCTGTCGGAGATGAAATTGCTCAATGGTAATGTCTTTTTGCCTTTGATGTGGGTGTATTCTTTTAGTCCCAGACTCCGCTTGCGACCTTGGCTAAATCCCTTTACAAGAAAATAAAGATCAGTAACATTTTTTTTGTAACATTGTGACAAGATGCTTTCTGAAGACATGATTGACAGCACAGTCTACACCTTAACATTTAAGAACACCTGCATACATTTCAAAGTAGTTTTATTCTCCAATTGCAATTCTTTTTAGTGAATGGTGGTATGGACATTTAGAAGTGGCGGTTTGGACATTTAGATGTGATGGTATGGAGATTTAGAAGTGGCGGTATGGAGATTTAGAAGTGGCGGTATGAACATTTAGAAGTGGCGATAGGGACATTTAGAAATGGTGGTATGAACATTTAGAAGTGGCGATATGGATATTTAGAAGTGGCAGTATGGACATTTAGAAGTGGTGATATGGACATTTAGAAGTGGCAGTATGGACATTAGATAGATTTAACAAACCACGAGCAAAGGCGAAAACATAAAACAGAATTAGCAGCATGTCTAGGTGAAACATTAGTGCTTGTGTTGTCTGAATGTATATATATGACTGCTGGGTCCAACACTAAGATAATAATATAGAACTATCCCTATCCAGGAGAAAAACTAGCAGCTTCACGGCCGTGCTGCATCTAAGCAGTGCCTTAACCTCCTAGCCTGGAAGATGATGGAAACCCCCAGCATCCTGAAGTTTCCACAAAGTTCAGGTTTCTCCAGTGCACAATAGAGCTGATCCTTCCAGGTAAACGGAGTTCTGAGGTGCGTTTCACCTTTACTGCGGCTTTCTCAAAGATGCTGATTGAGTGACCGTAGCGAGTTATCAAGCAACTTGATTTAATCAGATTGGTTCAGTGATTGGTGTCAGTAATTGAGACACCTGAAGGCACAAATAGACAAGTGTAAGATACATATAAAATGATAAAATATCATCATAATAAGGGGCAAGACCCAGAATTACGTAAGTCAGGAAGCAAGTCTCTTGCATAAGTCCCCTGACAAGTAACATCGGCACATGAGCGCAATAAATGTTACGCTAATGCAACTTCTAACGTATGGAACTCAGTTTCATACATTCGAAGATCAGAGGAAGGGGCCAGCCCTTCACTTCCGCAAGCCTAATCCCTGCCATACAGGAGGTGGTTGGCATGCTAATGAAGAGCCGGGATCGGGGAACAGCAGTTTCACACGGATCTGACCAGAGAAGTTAAGGAAGCATACACTCCACTCCGGAAAGCGTGTTAGGGTCTGAATCCGGTCCAAGGTTCCTAAGTGCACTTCAGGTAGAGAATCAATAACAATACCAAGTATATTTTATAGATCACACAAAAAAGTATAGATATGGAATAGGTATCTATAAGAAGTGTAGTGGATGTTTTCATTTACCTTCTACCTCCGTACAATTTAGTAAGAGAATCCATTGAATTTCTTTTCTAAAAAGAGTTGATTGATGTCTCTACCTCTAATATCATGTCTATTCCCGTATTCACAGTTAATAGTGAATTAGGTATGGACAAATCCACACCTAACTCACTCATTCAGTCCCTAACCTGCCCCCTTTTTTCAGGTACCTTATGGCACTTAAGAGTGCCATAGGGCTACCTTAACTAACCGTGCGTAGTTTCAATACGCTTGGACAATACCTCTCCCCGCCCCTCCCCCCAACCCGGCTAATCTAAATCCTTCCCTCCTCCCACTTCTAACTAAACACTCCCCGATGCGGCATAAGCACGCCTCCTTCTTCTTAAACTACTCTACGCGGTCTTCAAAGACTAACTGGCATGAAGATTGCGTAAATGTACTTCTGTGCATACCCAGTAGTTACATTCTTAAAATTATGAACCTAAGAAGCCGGAGCATTTTAGGTGTGAATCCGGTCCTAAGTATCTGTTGTAAAATAAAGGGATTATCTCCATGATGTCTGCCTATTGGAGTTAACATTTGTCATTTTTGTTTATCAGGTTTGCTGTTACACCACAATCACTAATAATTCATCTAGTAATTATCTTGTTGATTCCGTAGCATGTTTTAATTATAAGGATTAAATAATATGTCTTAAATGGATGAGGAATCTTGGTCAGTGATTCATAATTGGTGTTCAGAAGTTTACTTTAGGGTTTATAGGGTTCTCTTGTGATTTACGTGTATTTTAAATGACAGCAGCTGCACCCACTTGTAGATTTGTAAATGTTATAAGCTGATACTAGTGTGGTGTGGCCCCTTTCTCTTATTTCACACCAGAATGGCACAGATTAGTTGGACAAAGTGAAAAATTACATCATTGTATCAACAGGCACACACGTTCAGCATGTGCGATGTCACAGAAAATAGCAAAAACATCTCACATTCCATTCCCAAGAGGACTTGTGTTGATGTTGTGATTAATTTTTAAAGATGGCATCTTGCAGACGGCTGCCCATCTGTCTCTGACTATTTGCTACCATAAGAAAGATTGATTATTTTGATGGATCTGTGTAATTGTTTTGAGGGCTGAAGGTGAGGATCGACATAATGTTAGTGCCACTGAGCAGAGAATTGCTAGAAGAGAAAGGGAAGACACAGGGAAAGGTGAATTGGACGTAGCTCTACCTGTTCACAGAAATGGAAGGAAGAGCTGCGCTACCATTTATTTTGCTCTACGCAAATAGATCATCTTGAATCTCAGCAGCCTGGTATTGTCTCATGCAAAAGGGCATGCACAAATTCCAATGGATGAACGGAGCTCCTAATTAGAATGACTCCTAAAATGGTTGTAGCAAGTACAGCAATACTCTAGAAGTGCTCAATCTGCATAGAGTAATATGTGCATGGAAAACCTTTTGTAAAAGATGAACTTAGGCCCAGATTTAGAATTAAAGGCTGTGTTCAGACGTAATAATATTCCTAAAAATGTGCAGGCCATGTGCGTATGTTTACGTTTTTTATGATCTGCGCATGCGCGTGGTAGGTGTTATGCATAAGAACTCATTACTCACAGAGTATATCTAACAACCTAATGACCTCTATAATAAGGGGTGTGCCAACAAAGTTAGGAAAAGTGGGTGGGCGGAAGCATTTAGATTGGACAGTATGGGCTGCGTTAGGCATGTCCGTTATTACTTTGGGCAGCACTTATGCTTCACGATGCTGAGGTCATGAGTTTGATTACCGGAATAGGCCTTATCTGTGTGGAGTTTGTATATTCTCCCTGTGTCTGTGTGGGTTTCCTCCAGGTACTCTGGTTAATTGGCTGCAGCCCAAAAAAATCCTAGTGTGTGTGTGTATGTATGAATGTGTTAGGGTCCTCAGTATGTAACTCCAATAGGGAGCTCCAGCGGTCAGACAGACCGCTTATCCACAGGTGTGACTTAAGCGTAAGTCACACTCTCTCTGACCGAGAGAGGTGAGTGACAGGGGGCATTCACTCCCCTCTCTCTTCCTTACGGAGTTTGGATTCGGTCCCTATAATTGAAATACTTATGTTCTGTGTGTTGACACCAATATGTCATTAAAAGTGGCAGATTTGAATAGAAACTTATTAAAACATACTTACCCACACATCTTTTCTGGGGTATCATCAAGGGGAGAAAACAGTTGACAGAATGCAGGGGCTAGATGGCTCACTACTTATTGATGTGGATGACAGTACTGAGAAGCAAAACTGTCAGTGTTGCTACCTAGGGAGAAGGAGCTGGGTTGTGTCTTCATGATGCTGAAGGCTTAATACCACTGTACTGCGGATATTGACAGTTTTTTTTATTAAATTGGTGAGTATGCAATTCGCCCATTCACTTTCACCGCCGGGGACTTAGGGTTAGGCTGCGGTGGGGGACTTAGGGTTAGGCTCGAGGGGGGGGGTGGACTTAGGGTTAGGGAGTGGGTTGGGGGAAACTTACTTAGCTTTTAGAGCACTGTGTTCGGTGTTCCAGGGATCAGTTGCTATGCCTCAAGCAATCGATATCCCAGCCAGTTCGGAACTGGCTGGTAGCAAACGGCCCTATTAAAATAGGATCATTTGCAACGGGGGCCCACACTCATTTGCCGGACAATCTGTGAGTTTCAATCATTTTGAAGTCAAAATCTGCATGTATCCACGCTACCTGAATGGAACACGGTTAGACCTATACAGGCATCTATACTGACATAAGAGTAATGACACTTCTGACAACTTCAGATACTGTAGACAGGCTGGTTTTGGTTCACAAGTGTGTGCTATGTCTAAGGCAGTGTTCAATATAGGCATTTCCTCTTGGTGCATACTGAGCAAGAAAACTAAAGGTAGAAAACTTAAGGGAGACTGATTAGTATGGATTACAAGGTGAATGCATGGATACCTGGATAGTGCAATTGGGAATTCTGGAACGGGTTTGAGGTTATGTGAAATAGAAAGTCAAAGATTGGATGGGGAAGTTCCATGAATAATTTGGGCAGAATAGTATCAGCTGATAGCACATGAGAAAGTGTGGAATAGGTGGCCATAGAGTGTGGCTAGTCCACAACCTAGCACTACTGGAATAATTGTGATTTGCTTTAAATTAACAGCAAAGTGCATCTAAAAATATCTTAAACCTTAGTGAAAATTTCTCTGGTCTACTTAATACTATTTTGCTACATGGGCAGAATAATGTATACATTCTTCCATCCATGTACTTAAAAGATTATACAAACTATATTGTAAATACTTACTATTACGTATTATATTGTGCTTCACATAGCCTGCTCTCAGTAATACATGTGTAAATAAGAGAAGAAGACTTTCTTGGTAATTATATGAAACAAAAAGAGACTGATTTCATTTTTATGATGACTGTCCTATGAGTGTATATATCCCTTACAATAGTGGCCTGCAGGCATACCTTTGGCTCGAATAATACTGTGTATGCTATCATATCTGTGTTGCTAATGAGTCTTCGGTGCTCTAAAATTAAACTTTTTCCCAAAAGAAATGGGGAGTCTTATGAAATAATGAAATTACATTGTTATGTGAGATCAGGTAATATATGTAAATGATGTCTGGCATTGTGAGACGACAATTCATAACTGGAGACTGATTAGTGAAGCCACAATGAAGGAGAATGGGACGCAGCTGGCTTATATTATCCTACACATGTTGGGATAGAAAGTGGGATGCATTGGGCGTCATGTGGTTTACTCTCTCAAATGACAAATTTAAAAACTATTGTATATTAAATAATTTTAGGAACATCAGGGAAATGAAACGTGCATTGAATAGAGAGCAAATGCTTGTCTTTACTACAGGGGAATATGAGATGATGGTAGAGGGTTTAAGAAATGCTCTACTCATGTCAACATGTCATCTATAATTAAAGTCATGTCTTCACAATGCATTTTTTGTTTCCTTCCTTGCACTTATACTGTATTTAGGAAGATATCTTGTTTATCCTGTAGCGTCTCTGTATATCATATTGTGCCACTGTCACTTTCTCCCCCCTCTTTGTTTCCATTTCACTCATTGTAACCCAATAACTTAGGAATACAAGGATTCATTATTTGAACTGAAACACTGCCTCGCTTTTAAGGCTAACCTCATTATAAGAAGACACTGTGGTCTTTTGTTTACAGCTGAATAGAAAACAGACGCTCATTCTTTTTCCCTTGTGTCTATGGCTTTCACTCAAACACAGTTTTACAAATTGTAAGATATTTTTTTTCTTCTAGGACAGAAAAGTCAAAAGGGCGCAAGGAAGACTTTAGGTCCATCAAGTTATCTAAGTGACCCCAAGGTCATATTGGAACAGTAATTGAGTAAATAAAATTTTGACATTACTTCTAATTACAGGCTGACCCCTCTAGATTACCCATAGAAGGTTTTTGTTTGATTCAGACTTTCCAGGGAGAATTGTTTAATGCAATTCTTATGCTACTACTTTTAAAGGAACTCCAATATAAGGCTCTGCTAATTGGGATTTGTTCAGTAATTCGTCAACTTCGACCTACAAAATCCTTGGAGTATCCTTGGCGTGGCAATGATTCTATACTTATTAGATTTTATTAAGCTCCCTGTAGTAAGGCAAAGCTGAATACAGCTGAACACATACACAGGAGAATTACAACTAAGCACATTTTTTTCTTACAGTGCTTTTCCTATGGATAATGGAGGTCCATACTTAAGGGCTTAATGAAGCCATTACTGTACAATTAGCATACCTTGTCCTGCCCACACGTTGTATGCATGACAGATCATTCTGACCCACCATCAGGAGGCTTCCAGCACAGAAGTCTGGATCATGAGGATTCATTTTTACCTTGCAATTGTGCAGTGATGAAATGCTGGCCTTTTCTGTATGCAGAGTGCGAAAATGTCTGCATTTCATAATTCTGCATCCAATGTGCACAAACTTTCCACTTGGTCACACATAAAAAGGACCAAGGACCCCCAGGGCCATAAACAGCAGGCAGGGGCCTCCAGTCAAGCACCAGACAGGCAGGGGTTAAATAGTTTGTTCTAGAATAAGGGGTTGGCATAGAACAGGGGTGGGTGGTGAGAGTTAGGTAGAGGAGAGGGGGTGTAGTACTAATTTCCGACGCTAAAAATCCCAACGTTAAAAATACCTCCACCAGGGTACCGACAGTGAAAATTCCGACACCACAAAAATCCCGACACCACAAAAATACCGGCGGAAAAAATCCCGACACCCCAAAAATACCGGCGAAAAAAATTACCGGCCCCTAAAAAATACCGACATAAAAAAATACCGGCACCCAAAAAATTCCGACGCATAAAAAATACCGGAAAAAAAAAAAACGGCAATTTAAAAACCCTCCCGCTAAGCAGTACCCCACAATAAATACTTACAGTTATAATCCCGACTCCCATGACGTCTGGTCAGGTCCTGATGTTTAGCATCGCGCCAACAGACCTTCTACATGCAAATAGCAAAGTGCATATAGAAGGTCTGGGCGCCTGCAAAACATCAGAGCCGGAATAGACGGCATATAGAAGGTCTTCACGCTATGCAAAACATCAGAGCCGGAATAGACGGCATATAGAAGGTCTTCACGCTATGCAAAACATCAGAGCCGGAATAGACGGCATATAGAAGGTCTTCACGCTATGCAAAACATCAGAGCCGGAATAGACGGCATATAGAAGGTCTTCACGCTATGCAAAACATCAGAGCCGGAATAGACGGCATATAGAAGGTCTTCACGCTATGCAAAACATCAGAGCCGGAATAGACGGCATATAGAAGGTCTTCACGCTATGCAAAACATCAGAGCCGGAATAGACGGCATATAGAAGGTCTTCACGCTATGCAAAACATCAGAGCCGGAATAGACGGCATATAGAAGGTCTTCACGCTATGCAAAACATCAGAGCCGGAATAGACGGCATATAGAAGGTCTTCACGCTATGCAAAACATCAGAGCCGGAATAGACGGCATATAGAAGGTCTTCACGCTATGCAAAACATCAGAGCCGGAATAGACGGCATATAGAAGGTCTTCACGCTATGCAAAACATCAGAGCCGGAATAGACGGCATATAGAAGGTCTTCACGCTATGCAAAACATCAGAGCCGGAATAGACGGCATATAGAAGGTCTTCACGCTATGCAAAACATCAGAGCCGGAATAGACGGCATATAGAAGGTCTTCACGCTATGCAAAACATCAGAGCCGGAATAGACGGCATATAGAAGGTCTTCACGCTATGCAAAACATCAGAGCCGGAATAGACGGCATATAGAAGGTCTTCACGCTATGCAAAACATCAGAGCCGGAATAGACGGCATATAGAAGGTCTTCACGCTATGCAAAACATCAGAGCCGGAATAGACGGCATATAGAAGGTCTTCACGCTATGCAAAACATCAGAGCCGGAATAGACGGCATATAGAAGGTCTTCACGCTATGCAAAACATCAGAGCCGGAATAGACGGCATATAGAAGGTCTTCACGCTATGCAAAACATCAGAGCCGGAATAGACGGCATATAGAAGGTCTTCACGCTATGCAAAACATCAGAGCCGGAATAGACGGCATATAGAAGGTCTTCACGCTATGCAAAACATCAGAGCCGGAATAGACGGCATATAGAAGGTCTTCACGCTATGCAAAACATCAGAGCCGGAATAGACGGCATATAGAAGGTCTTCACGCTATGCAAAACATCAGAGCCGGAATAGACGGCATATAGAAGGTCTTCACGCTATGCAAAACATCAGAGCCGGAATAGACGGCATATAGAAGGTCTTCACGCTATGCAAAACATCAGAGCCGGAATAGACGGCATATAGAAGGTCTTCACGCTATGCAAAACATCAGAGCCGGAATAGACGGCATATAGAAGGTCTTCACGCTATGCAAAACATCAGAGCCGGAATAGACGGCATATAGAAGGTCTTCACGCTATGCAAAACATCAGAGCCGGAATAGACGGCATATAGAAGGTCTTCACGCTATGCAAAACATCAGAGCCGGAATAGACGGCATATAGAAGGTCTTCACGCTATGCAAAACATCAGAGCCGGAATAGACGGCATATAGAAGGTCTTCACGCTATGCAAAACATCAGAGCCGGAATAGACGGCATATAGAAGGTCTTCACGCTATGCAAAACATCAGAGCCGGAATAGACGGCATATAGAAGGTCTTCACGCTATGCAAAACATCAGAGCCGGAATAGACGGCATATAGAAGGTCTTCACGCTATGCAAAACATCAGAGCCGGAATAGACGGCATATAGAAGGTCTTCACGCTATGCAAAACATCAGAGCCGGAATAGACGGCATATAGAAGGTCTTCACGCTATGCAAAACATCAGAGCCGGAATAGACGGCATATAGAAGGTCTTCACGCTATGCAAAACATCAGAGCCGGAATAGACGGCATATAGAAGGTCTTCACGCTATGCAAAACATCAGAGCCGGAATAGACGGCATATAGAAGGTCTTCACGCTATGCAAAACATCAGAGCCGGAATAGACGGCATATAGAAGGTCTTCACGCTATGCAAAACATCAGAGCCGGAATAGACGGCATATAGAAGGTCTTCACGCTATGCAAAACATCAGAGCCGGAATAGACGGCATATAGAAGGTCTTCACGCTATGCAAAACATCAGAGCCGGAATAGACGGCATATAGAAGGTCTTCACGCTATGCAAAACATCAGAGCCGGAATAGACGGCATATAGAAGGTCTTCACGCTATGCAAAACATCAGAGCCGGAATAGACGGCATATAGAAGGTCTTCACGCTATGCAAAACATCAGAGCCGGAATAGACGGCATATAGAAGGTCTTCACGCTATGCAAAACATCAGAGCCGGAATAGACGGCATATAGAAGGTCTTCACGCTATGCAAAACATCAGAGCCGGAATAGACGGCATATAGAAGGTCTTCACGCTATGCAAAACATCAGAGCCGGAATAGACGGCATATAGAAGGTCTTCACGCTATGCAAAACATCAGAGCCGGAATAGACGGCATATAGAAGGTCTTCACGCTATGCAAAACATCAGAGCCGGAATAGACGGCATATAGAAGGTCTTCACGCTATGCAAAACATCAGAGCCGGAATAGACGGCATATAGAAGGTCTTCACGCTATGCAAAACATCAGAGCCGGAATAGACGGCATATAGAAGGTCTTCACGCTATGCAAAACATCAGAGCCGGAATAGACGGCATATAGAAGGTCTTCACGCTATGCAAAACATCAGAGCCGGAATAGACGGCATATAGAAGGTCTTCACGCTATGCAAAACATCAGAGCCGGAATAGACGGCATATAGAAGGTCTTCACGCTATGCAAAACATCAGAGCCGGAATAGACGGCATATAGAAGGTCTTCACGCTATGCAAAACATCAGAGCCGGAATAGACGGCATATAGAAGGTCTTCACGCTATGCAAAACATCAGAGCCGGAATAGACGGCATATAGAAGGTCTTCACGCTATGCAAAACATCAGAGCCGGAATAGACGGCATATAGAAGGTCTTCACGCTATGCAAAACATCAGAGCCGGAATAGACGGCATATAGAAGGTCTTCACGCTATGCAAAACATCAGAGCCGGAATAGACGGCATATAGAAGGGCATCAGCATGCCCTGTTGGGGCACAAGATAGGGCAGCGTTAAAAATCCACCCCTCTCATAGGGGCGGATTTTTTATTAACGATATCGTTAAAAAAACGGCGTATTTTTAACGCAAAAAAAGAATTGAATAGTGAAAAAAAATATCGTCCATAATTTTTTTTTAAATAGTTAAAAATGCGCCGGCGAACGATTTTTATCTAATTGAATCACCCCCACAGAGAGGGGAAAACTATATGAACACAGTTTTCCTTGTAGTCTCTCTCTCTCTCTCTCTGCATTCCAGTATCACAGTCATCATAAATCTCTCTATTGCTGTGCTCTGTTTCTCCTGAAGGGGGCAGCATATCAAACATTTAGTAAGCCAAAAAGAGCTTTGCTATCCTCCACTTCCTCCAATTACCTTTCATAAAACAATCATTTATACTTACCTGACACAAGCAAATCATTTTTCAGTTTCATACAACAAGAAAACTTTTGCATCTGATGGTTGGACAGGAAGTATTGGGACTTAGTCCAGGAGCATCATGATCATGGATCATTGTTCTTATGCCAGGAACATCATGATCAAGGAAGATCCTGGTTTCTATGCTGCTTCGTTCTAGCCTATTTTAATTTTAATTGATGACCTCATCAAATATTTACCCTACTACAATGGTTGGTGTCCATTTGCTTTATTTTCAGCAATATGATGATACCATGCTATGAGGAAACAATACTATAGTACCCCACCCCCTTTAAAATAAGGGATGGGACAGCAGGATAACTTTACAGAACTACTTTACTATTTGAAATTAAGAACTGTTGAGTTAAATAAGTGAACTTCTACATATGGAACTTCCTGACATTGGGCTGGATCCAGACTTAAGAAGGAGCTTGAAATTAAGAGATGAAAGTTACACCCGAGCAAAAACATGTTGATTTCAGGGGGAGTCAAATTAATTGTATTCTTTGCATACAGGGATTTATCTTTGCTTTTGCTTACTGCACACAGATACTGACCAGCTTTACGCTGTTATTTAGACTTGGGATAGGAAACATCACCTCTCAACTCTAATACTGTTTGCAACAGATGAAATTTGACTCCCCTGCAATCAACATGGTTTTGCCCAGGTGTAACTTTCCTCTCTTATTTTTAAACTCTGGATCTAGTCCTATGTGCATATCTGGCTTGCTTGAGTTGTAAACCTTATTTTCTTTACTATAATTATTATTTATTATTATTATTATTGTTTGTTTATAAGGCTCCACAAGTTGTCCGCAGTCTAGTACAGAATACAATAGTAAGATTCATGAAGAAGCCATTTGTTATTTAAGCATAAAATATTTTTCAGATAATAAACATTGGACCAGATCCTGAGCTAAGAACTGTATTTACTGCGCATGTGCGCGGCAGATGTTATACCACGTAGCGCTGAACGTACGTACCATCAGCGTAACTACAAACGAAGGGGCGGGGCATCGATACGACACCCGTAGTTACGTTTTGTAGGCGGAGGGAGGCATTTAAATTGCACAGTATGGGCTGCGTTAGGCCGTTACGTACATCAGAACTTACGCTTTGAAAAGCTAAGGTATGGTTTGGGAAGCGTAAAATGGCCAAAGTGCATACGAGCGAGGGGAGTGAATAGAAAATACGCTAGCGTAAACACGCTACGTGTTCTAACGTACCAAGCACCTTTCAACAAAATTAAATAAAACTTCTGTAAACATTTCCTTTTTAAAACATAATAAAACATATGGGTTTGATTTTTAACATAAACAAGAATGTGGAAGTGTTAAAACTTTTATTTCATGTCATATGTGATAAACTTAGACGACCCCTAGCGAGTGCCAATGTTATAATGTACCTGAAACACACAGGATGTACTCTGATGTGGATCGGGTGCAGTAGCGGGGGCACGCTCAGCCAGCTCATTGGCTCTAAAAACATTTATTCATTCTTTCATAGCCTTCATTTGCAATTATTATAGAGTTTTCTAATGACCACTTTAGGGGTCACCAAACTTTGCGAAAGGCTGCAAAATAGCTGACTGCAATAAATCATTCCCAGATCCAGTTTCAAAAACATAACAAGCCAAAATGTATGTATGTATAAACAGAATTTTTTTTGTTATTTTTAAAACCATAAGGTCATCTGACAACTTAGAAAAAGTTTTGTAATACAAGCTAAATTTAAGCTTAATATTGATTGCTTAGTGGCAGGATACCCCAAGCCCAGAAATGTAATGGCTCCTTCCATATTTAATATGGAAAATAATGCCCAAATGCATTACAACAATGATCTTGGCCCCAGTTGCAAAAAAAGAAAAAAAAGGCAATCTATTGCATTTATAGTTTAGATATACTTAAAAGGAATTTTGTGGATATTGTACAAACTTGCCAAACCTTACAACTGGACAATACCTTGCATGATACTCCAGGGCCAGAATTACCTTGAAAATAGGACCAGATCCAGAAGTTCGTACGCCATGGAATTCAGAATGCATAAATACCCCATGCAATTGTGCTGCGCATGCATGCAGATGGCTGTTGCACATTGGTACGCAGGATGATTCATTCTGCATTCCGTGCTGTTATGATTCAGTAGTATATTTATTTTGTTATTAGTATTGACTTTTTGACTGTTGAATAAAAACAATTCTGAGAGGCCTGATCGAGCAGCGTTCTTTGCATTTAGTGCACTTTTGACCAGTGCCATCTGTCCACATATTCATACTTAAGTATATAGTCAATACTAAGGTATTTTTACAGAATAGGTGACATTGCATGTCACATCCCAGGTCAGCTTGGGAATCTCTGTTTGGAAGAAAAGGAATCTAGATGGGATTTGTAAGTGTGGCAACATGACCTTAAGTAACACTACTTCTAACCCCCATGCTTGACTTTATTTATCCTGATTTAGGTTCCACATCCAGCACACATTACATTTTTTACAGACGATAACATTTTTTACCTTTATTCTTTCTTGCATTAGACATAAGGTATTATATAGTCATATACGTCATGATTATTAAAGCAGGGAATATCTTTGTGATCACAGATAGTCTCAGAGAAGCAACATGGTTTTTTTTAATTTTAGTTTAACATTTATTTATTTTTTGTCATAAAATCTGCAAATTTTTCTTACTGTGATAGAAGGGAATAGGCGCACTTTGTGCTTATTCTTGTCTTCGTAGTTAATTGAATTGGGCCCTTGGAATTTCCTTCCTCTATTTATACAGTATATGACTAAAAAAATTATGTGGGGTGCTTTATATTGGGTGGATCTCGTGCTTGTAGCTTTTGCATTGCTTTACATTACCTCTTTATTATTTCGGAATTAGTAAATTTTTTGATCAGCAATGAGTAGCCAAAGTTCACTGACCAATTTGTTTTTGTTGACTTGGATCTCACTTTCTTTGTCATTGACACCTCTATTATCTATGAGAATTAAACCAAACCAGTAGATTCTAATAACTAACTCCATGACAAAAGTGACCGCTTTCCAGTTACAGTTGTGGGTAATATGATCATAATGTCAAAAATGATACAATCAGCACAATAAAGTCAACTATTTCATTGCTGAAAGGAACATTAATAAACGATTACAATTTTGATAAAGGTACCAGTTCAACATATGTTATACATGGCACCCTTGTTGTCTACATTCATACTTATGTCACCGCTCCTGATTGACTTTGGATTCTGACAGATTCTTCTGGATCCAAATGGCTCATCTCTATGCAAAACCAGGGTAATGCAAATTACATTAGTTGCAAACGGTATTAGTTTGAAGAGGTGATTTTTCTTTTAACTTAAGTCTAAAGTTGTCAGTATCTATGTGCAGCAAAAATAAAGTGCGCTTTGCCATTGTAATTTGTTTTTTTTTTCATTCCAGTAATTCCAGTGATGTTTTTCCACACCAATGTTTTTACAAAATTATAGTTTTTTCCCTGTATGCAAAACATAAATGAATTTCCCTTTAATTATCAACATGGCGTTGTCCAGGAATACATTTCTGTCTTCCTCTTATTTCCAAAAATCTAGATCCAGGCCTTAGACTGCATTTTAAATAACTATTTAATTCAAATTATGTTTAAATGTAAAAGAAATCCCATAACATTAATGTTTTTATGAAAAAAAGAACATTTGAATCCTTAAGCAAGATCTGATTTTAAGGTGTAAGAACTTAAGTGATTTTTAAAAAGAACAGAAATCTTTTGGGGTTTCTTTTAACTGACAATAGGTTAAGATCTCTACCTAATAAATAAAACGTTTTCTGTTTTTTCTATGAATTAAAATTAGTTTTAATCTGCTATCACTGCAACAAAAAACAAGCTTGACCAATAAATAAAAGATTCAACATATTCATCTATTGTTAGAAGCATCATATTATTTGTTTATTTTACTTTATTTTAGTGCTGCAGTTAAGAAATGTAACAGCAAATATGGTTCATAAGGTTTTACAATTTACTTTATTTTGGTGTTTGTAACTTCAAGATCTTATAGTGGATTAAATGAATGAATAAATGAATGAATGAAATGTACAACTCTTTAAATCACAAGTCGCTATGAAAAATGTAAAGGTCTGCTCTCGCTTCTGGCATTGTTATTAAAATGATTATAGGGATTCTCTTCTTCTTAGAGACTACGGTCCGGATTTTCAGTTACGTAGTTTTCGTCTTACATACGTTGTTTTAAAAATTGAGCTACTACGCATGTGTACCACCTTATAACAGTATCCAGGAGACCTCTATTTAAGCACGTTATTTACTAGCATCATACTCTGTGGTTGACCATTCAATTCACATAAGCTGTGCTTGTTTGCGTATGAAAGGTTTCTAACAGTTTCCTAGGATCCCAATTAACAGCTGATTTGTCGTATTTTATCACAAATTGGACTCTGTACTTCATAACCGTAAAATCCCCATTAAATATTCCATTTCTTTTGAGGCCATAGTTCAATTTTGAGAGCTCACACTGAATATTGATTATTGCCTTACGTTTCAGTAATAGCTTTTTTATGCTTCCATATTGATTTCTTATGGTCACTATCTTAAAACATGTAGTGTTTTAAGTATTTTTTGACCATCAGTGGATAGATGAGATGCCTATTTGCCATTAGGATTTGAGGTTGCAGTAAAAAAAAAAGGAATGATACTATGGACCAGACCCTGGGAAATACCATCTTAAAAATGATGGGGAGACAAATTTCATCTGTTGCTAAGAGTATTAGAGTTGAGAGGTGATATTTTATAGCCATGATCTAAATAACAGTGTAATAGTAAAGCTGGTCAGTATCTGTGTGCAATAAGCATGCAAAGAATAGAATAAGAGTCCCCCTGAAATTGAACATTGTTCTGCCCAGATTTATTCCACCTGTTCTCCTCTCTGGATCTGGATCTTAGCTTCAAATTAGTTAACGTTTAAATATGTGACTGAATATGCAGATCAAACTCTGTTAACCACTCCCCTCACACAGGCAGATTTCTGATAGACTTACCCTACACTGTTATTTCCCATTCTTGTGAGTCATTAATGGGCAGCAGTTTGCGAGTCTGCGTGCCTATACTGTACATTGTAATACCAAGTCATACTCACTTTTCAGTTCAACTCGGCTCCTCTATTGGAAGTGTTATATCTTTTATGTCTGAATTGAACAAAATACAATTTAGTAGTACAGAGGTGTCTGTATGCACAGGATCCAGTCCCTGATCATACATAAGAATATTAGTTGTCCAGTTGCTATTCAAGTTGTTGTTTAAAATTTTAAGTTTTTCTTATTATGCAACTATTTTTGCATATATTTATATCCCGTAAACAGATGTTTCGATAAGAACAGCAGTGAAATCTTGTGTATCATTGACTAATTTAATTAATCGCAGCACCGCTCTCTGGCTCTCAAAGCTTGTTTGTTTAAATATAAACTAATGTGACAATAGGTAAGGAAGGTTGCCTTGTAGACACTCACCTGGATGACTCACTGGAGTCTGCCCCGCGACCAGGCCTCTAATGAAGCTACGGCATCTACTTCTCTCTGGGAAGACGACAATCGACCTGCCAGCCTAGCAGAGAAACTGTCAGTGGTGGGATCTGAACCGGCGGAAAAACAAAGAATGTCCGAGCCCTTCTCTGGAGCAGGAGTAACTTCCTCGCTTTCCGGTGGGAAAAAGGCTCACATATACCATAGGTGGGGGGCCCGTATACAGCTGAGACACGCACAATCTTCATTCATTGAATATTCGGGACACCCCTCTCTACGGTCCATCTGGACTTTCACACCTGGAAGAGAATCACAGAACACCTTGCTGGACTACAGCTGTTACAGTTGATGTCCCACTCGGTGGGAGTCACCAGCGAGAAGGATGCCTTTTAGAAATCGAGACAGCTGAAAGTTCTTTTTGTAGTACTACAAGCGCAAGCATGCTCAAACGTTTCATGGCTCTGCAAAGGCTCTGTGTCATTTTATGTTATAAGAAAGTGGTGTAGGTTGCCCATGTTTTAGACAGAAGCATCTAGTTGAGTTTAAATATAACTTTTTTGCATATCTGTTTGGTGCAGCATCTGTTTTCCTCTATGGAACTGATTTTTAACTCGTATGCAGATACAAGTTTTGCAGAGGATGAAAGTCACGCCTGAGGCTGCCTCAGATCCCTAAAATTCATCTCCTCTGGCTGTCTAGTTATTAGTAATAATATAATTGCTAATTTATTGGTATATTATAATGGAGGACTAAAAGGGAAAGTGTGGCAAAACATCACTGGGTGCAACCAGTTGCAATGGTGTAGGCCAGCTGACCTAACAGACCACAAAAAATAAAATAAAAGCTTCAACACTTTATGAATGCCGCCGGTTACTCTTTTACTCTGGGTGATAAAATTCTACATTCAAACAGAATCACCTACAGGAGGTGCCTTGACGCTGGGCAGGTGAGCTTAACCCAATATAGCTATATTGTGACCTAAACCTCCTTTTTATGTATGTGCTGACACATAGTGTTATTT
>WWET01001103.1:332227-345512 GCA_011038615.1 Limnodynastes dumerilii | reverse complement strand
TGTGCATTATTGTACATCTCTATATATCTTTGTGCATCTTTGGGCCTGATCCAGCGCTACGAAAATTCGCAACGCCGGGCGAATGCGAACGTACGCTCGTCGTATCAACCTACACGCCCCTCGCACTCCCATAGTAAAGTCCCTGCTTACGGCGGCTATACCCTACACTGGGTACGACCGTCGGCCGTACGAAAATTCGCAGAGAATACGCTGAGAAAATACGCTTAGCACGCCCATACTGTACAATTTAAATGGCTATCCCCGCCTCCCTGTAGTAAAACGGGCGCCCAGCCGACCATCGTAAAAAAAATACGCTCGGCGAGCGAAAAATACGCTAACGATACGCCCGCTATTCGCTCATGACGCGCGGGCGACCGGAACCTGTCATACTGGGCATGCGCATTGCGAATTTTTTGACGAAAATTCGCTTACGATGAGCGTACGCTCGCTTGCGAGCGTTGCTCTGGATCAGGCCCTATGAGAGGAGTTTAATTGATTGTAATGTGCACATTGAGCAAATTTACATTGCTGTGCCGGATTCACAGATCCGTCTGTGAGTAACGGCGCATGCGTAGTAACTTTACACGTAAGTCCATTAGGCACCTACGTGTGAATCACACTTGGGGACATACAGAGGGGCGCGGTTGAAGTCCGTACGGACAAAGTTACGTGAAAGTGGGTGGGGGAGGCATTTAAATGACCATTTGAGGGTGCGAGTAACTACATACGGACGCACGTAAGTATTATATGCATGTAAATGCACACATAAAGATAAGGGTGCGCGATGGAGGCTGGAGTCAACAAAAAAACGTCCGTGTGAGGAGAGTGTCGTGGGTGTTGGCTTGCAACATACGTGCGTATAATTGCGTACATTTACATAACGGATCTGTGAATACGGCCCACTGATTTTGTCTCGCACTCCATAGTGGTAAAGTCTACGAATTACGTCTACCATAATAGACAAGAAATAGGTGCACTTCATGCTTATTGCCATCTTCACACTTATTTGAATCTGCTGCTATGTATTCTGGTACTCGTGTATTTATCCCTGGTAACAGTATTCAGGATGCTCGAGTCTATATAAAATGTGCTAAAAATGTATTTTTACCCAGGACTGTGGACATGGTCTATGTATTGTAAAACCATTGAATTGTGTCTATACATTTTATAAACAGATACTTGCCTACACTCCCAGAATGTAAAGAACAAACCTTATTTAGTTTATGACTTCCCCGACTTCCCTGACTCCCAGAAGAGTGTCATTCTCCCTGATTCAGTTGCAGAAGCTGTTGTCTCCACCACCTGAGGTCTATAGGATTCAGAAAAGGTGTTCTTTTTCCCTGCTTTGAGGCCATTTTATAGTGATCACAGACTGGCAGTTATAAAAGACTCCATTGTAATGGAGACAAAAGTGTAAAATACACTTTGGCCTTTTGTTAATCAGCAATTTTTCTATAACTTAGTTCCATCTGACAGGGCGGCACACCCCCTCCACCCACCTAAACTCTGCATGGCGGGCGCAGGGGAATGCATGGTAATTTTACAATGTGGGCTGCATTACCCTTTCCTTATGACTTAAGGTAGGAATATGACAGCGTAACTGCTACCATAACCACATGAGAAAGGGGAGTGACAGAGGAAAACGCACTGAGGTTTTACTCTGGGCCTAAGTTTACTAAATCCAGAAAATGAAATTGTCATTGGCAATTTAACAATGAAGAAATACTGCTATTGTGTTTTCTTAATGACAAATAGTTTTTGTTGGCAGTGCTAGATACACCCATGGGAGGAGTCAGACACACCCCTTTGGTGCAGCACTTAAGGTGGGCATACACTAGGACGATTATTGGTCCCAGCAGGGGGTGGGCCGATAAACGGGACGATTTCTTGCTAGGGAAATGTCGTGTTATCGGCACCATACACCTCCTTTGCTGGGACCGATGATCCTAGCAGAAGAGGGTAGGGGGGAAGCAGGGCTCTCTATGGCACTACCTCTTTGGCAAGCTTGCCTTATTAAACTTTTCAAAAGACCAAGAGCGTTTCTGGTGCATTTATTTGGCGTTTGAAAAATCGATCTTGGCCATACACTACAGCGATTATTTGCCCGTTCACCCGATAATTGGGTGATCGGGCCGATAATCGCTCTAGTGTATGGCCACCTTTAGATGCTGTTCATCTGGATATTTGCAGAAGTTGGCAAGGGTGGATTAACATCAACAGGCATTTAAAACCTTCTTTGCCTTTAATTAGTCATATTAGTTCTAAAGTACTTTCTCTACCTTTTCTTCTCATCATAAACTTTCTTGCCTGCAGTACTCCAGGGAATAGAGAGATTAGGCTATCTCCCACCCGCATGAGATGAAAGGGAATAACATAGGCAGTGAGAGAGCAGCGTGGAGTTCTAAAGACAGCAAAACTCATTATTTTTTATCTCGCCTATGACCTTGTTGCATGAATATCTATATGTGTTATTCTTTTTTACTTTTAATATTAAATGTACTGGGGAGTTTTTGTATATGGGTAAGGAAAAATTTAAGTTTAACTCTAGATTAGGGTCAATTTGAGTAGATAAACAACAAGAGAAGGGCAGACAAGTTTATAGCCTACAAAGGGAATGACAGGGAAGTTTTCCATCCCAGTAGCAGAGCTCATTCAGTATGTATTTCTCAGGCTATTTTGTCCACAGAGTGGTCTATTCAAAAGTGCTTAGAAGCCAAGTTTCAGTGCTCACTAATGATGTATGTTACATAAATAATTCTAGCGCTGATACTGTGCCTTATCTGCAGACTATTTTTAATGCCGTGTGCAGAAGTAATAAAATGTTTATTATGATCTGAAGGTTTAATTTTGTTAAGAAGATGATCAGTTTTCTGACTGTGAAAATTAGTTTTTTTGAGAAATATGTATAGTGGGTGTATATATATATATATATATATATATATATATATATATACAAAAAGTCACCTCAGCACTCTTACAATTAACCAGTAGCTAACCATGACATTCTATCTTCAAAATCAAAGTCAAATAGAATCGTTACATGCATCTGCAGATATATGATAAGCCACCAGCCACTTACAAGGCTTCTCTGTTTTGGTCCTAACGCTAATACTGTCAGAGTCCCAACTTTAGGTCATATATCATGTTGTTTAAATTGAGAGCAAAATCTCACTGCAGAGGTCCCCAAATCTCCAAAATATCCACTCTTAAATAGCAGCAATCCCAGAGAAGATTTAAAACAAACGCACATAAAATGGTGGATGCTAAAATCAGTTTATAAGTATAGAGCAGGTGCTAGAAAGGTATGGGGAAATCTCACAGATACAAAAAAGTCACCCCAGCACTCTTGCAATTAACCAGCAATTAACCATGACATTTTATCTTTTTTGTAACAAGGGATGGGATCAAGACCTCCGTTACTACAGTGTTCAGAGCTCTGATCACAGCAGTAGCTTAGCAGTGTTTTAAGATCGGAACACCGTAAGCTTCTCGCATGCATGGAGTTACAAAAGCTGACCAATAAAATTTCAACACTGTCTTCACTTAAAATGGCGACGTTGTGGAAGTTAGGATGGCATGTAAGGACTAAACCCAGCCCTTATTTTACGATTACCATACCCTCCGCATTGGGCTACCCAATCCATCCCGCCCTGTTGTCTGACGGATCTAGATCCTTAATGTAATAGTGTAAAGTGTGAATGTGCAAAATGCTGTAATTTTCCTATATCTGCAAGCAGAAAGCGACGATTCGGCTGAAGTTTAGATCGGGTCCATGATGTTATATAAGAATATTGTGAAATACTTGATAGACACATCCGTATCAGTCTCATTTAAATACCCTATTGCTCACATTCCATTGCATTGTGTTATATGTCAAGAATATTTGCAGACACCAATCAAAATGAGTTTAAAAAGACACATTAGTTCAGCTTTATTGTAGATACATTGCACAGATTCATTGTTTAATCTCCATTTAGCAGAGCAATCTGACAACAAGATTTTTTCCTGGCACTGAGAAGCTTTTGGTTAGTGTAAGAACAATGGGCCTGATCCAGACCTAAGTACGATTGCGTATTTATTCCCGTCATGTAGCGTAAGTATTGTTTTTGCTTAACTGCGCATACGTGAGGGTATTTTTTAGGCATTTGATCAAGTTACTATCAATCCCCGAGTACGCAGTAGCTATTTTACAAAGTCGTATTTTAGTGAGCTGAAACCTCGTAGTTGAAGGGTGTTCCACATTACGCAAATGAATTCGGTGGGCGTTCAAACTGACTTACGATAGATCCCCATTTACAGCGTACTTTTGTAAACAGTAGTTACGCCTGCAAAATTTAAGGCAGGGTTTTGTGGTCGTATTTTGCAAAGAAAGACTTAGGTGCATGCCTCTGTGTAACTGCGCTGTCTTGTAACTTGTATGAAGTGTGTCAAACACTTAAGCACCTGTTTCAACAACTGCTAGTGATTACTAGCAATTAATTAGGTAAACTATTTAAATCCTAACACAGCCCTTGTTAGGAGTGAGTTCTCTATGTGGAATATTTGTACTATATTGTGATTAGACTTTGCTGTTTGAAATGTAAGTTCATTTTTTCAAAAAGTTTTTTAACATTTTGTGCTGGTTTTCTGAAATTTAATGAAAGTGGCTTTTGTAAACATTCACATGTAAGAAACGTGTACGCACTCTAGATCTACATGTAAGTACGATATTGTATGTTTGCACACAAGTACGCACGATTAGACGCCTAAATCTAAGTAAGGAAAGAAGGTGTGGTTTTGTTGCTAGTCGTAATGATGTTTGGATCTAACGCACATAAAAATAGCCATTACGTCTGCGTACATTCGTTCGTACAATTGCACACTTTATTAAGTCTGGATCTACCCCAATATATGGGATGAGTGTGTGTTTTATTTAAATAGGAGGGTCAACTAGCTGATAGGATGGCAAGGATTTGCTGTATGAGTTTTGGCAGGAATGGGATATTTAGCACACTGAAGGAGATATATATTTGAGGAAACAAATACAATATAAAGGGATCTTTGCTTAGTGAAGGAACCACAAACAAAAAAAACCCTAAACACTTCTTTAAAAAAGAAAACGATGAACACCTGATAGAAACATAAAAGAATTGTATTCACAAGAGTTAGAAAACTACACTCTACTAGAGCAGTGGTGAACTAGGTCATAAATATATATCATAATGTCTTTATAGGACAATAGAGATTCCATATTGCTGGAAAGCCATCTTAAAGATATTTCTAGGAAGTAATAATAAGCTGCATTTCTTTATAAATAAAATATAAACACAATACGTCAAACATGAAATATATACTAGATCAGACAGTTTCCTCTGTGTATAGCAGTATGTGTATTCAGGATGTCTTAATTAGTAAGGACCTGATTTCTGCAGGTTGCAGAAACAATTAGTGTGTTAAATAGAAATAAGCATTAGAATTTCATGGGCTAGCAGTCATAGAAATGCATGGGGCAGGAAATAGCTTTAGACATGACAGCATGCGGCATGAGACAGAGACGTTAAACTAAGAAGCTCTCAGAGGTTACATTCTGGAATGGAGGACAAGAGTGAACGTTGTGAACATATTAGGTAGAAGGAGACGGTGCATGTGACTTGGGATTGTGAGGTTGCGTATATGAGGTTGCGTAGGACAAGACACGGTGAACCGTATTCACACTTAAGAATGCTTTAGGTTCTTAATTTCACACACCCAAGAAGCATGACGACTCAGCCGACATGCCCTCGGTTTTCTTATCCGACTTACAAATGCCGTAGGGCTACCTTATCTTTAGGTTCGTAGTTGTATGTGTATGTCGGCTAGTTAACATTGGGCCAGATCCAGAGCTACGTTTCCATTACGTTTCCTAGCGTAGCGTATTTACTATGCACTTCCATTGGCCGTACGTATTTTTGCCGTGTTACGCTTTCCAAACCCTACCTTAACTTTTCCAAGCGCAACTCCTGACGGCCGTAATGGCTGCACGCCCATACTGTACGTAATGTACATAATGCCTCACCCCGCCTCCAAAGCGTAATTACGGGTGTCGTATGGCTGTCACGCCCCTTCATTCGTAGTCACGCTGTTGATAGTGGTCTGGTATATACCTTCATAATTACGTGTCGTAACATCTGCTGGGTGCATTCACAGTACATGCAAAATAGCATTTTTACGTCTCCGGCTAGTGTAAATACATTAGCGTACTTAGTTCTGGATCTAACCCATTGTTGCGTAACCGCACCCAGAATTCCCCATTTAAATGCTTCCCTCCACCCACTCTTCTTATCTTTTGTCCTGACACGCCCCATCTTTTTTAAGCCTCCATGAACTAGGTTTGTAATGATGATTCAGAGCCGCCCCATTCTTATATCCAATGTAGATTGCATGCATTAAGTTACTACGCATGCGCAGTTTATCCCTTCTTAAAGTTACGCACCTAAAAAGGTGCAGATTCTTAATTGTAAATCAGGTCCTGTTTTATGTAGGTGCATATTAACTGTTGATTTTTAATTTATTGTCTGGGAAAAAAAACAATCTTATAGCAGGATTTTCTGTAATAATGGATTATCTTTTAATTATACAGTAACAAATAAATGTGCATAAAAACATGAAATCAATGAACATTGATTTGCACTTTAGTGTTTACTGTTACTGGGCCCTATAGCAAAATTCTAAGAGGGGCCAGTGATGCAGCTTTGCCCTCCTGTTCCCTCTGCTCTAAATAGAAAAGTGATGGCAGCAACAAACATGCACCAATGTGGCTAGATCAGTGGCCCATATTCAGAGTACCGGACGTATAACATATACATCCGGTTTTTAGCGATTTTTACTACTGCACATTCGCAGTAATTTTTACCATAATCTACGTATCTTTTTCTTACGTAGATTGCGTAAATGCGGTCTAAAGAGAAAAGAATACGTAGATTACGTAAAAAATGACTACGCATGCGCAGTAGTAAAAATCGCTAAAAAACGGACGTATATGTTATACGTCCGGTACTCTGAATACGGGCCAGTGTTTTCAAAGCAGGGATAGAGCTTATCTCTGGGCCCTCTTTCTTTTTCACTTTGTTTGAGTCAGTTACTCTACCAAATGTTTGCATTTTTGGTTTCATTAGAATATTCCATATTATTTATTTGTTCTCCATGTTCATGCATTAATTTTACTCTACATATTATATCTTTGGTTATATTTCCATCTCCTTAGATATTTAAGACTGAAGATTCATGTTTTGTATTGGCCTTATGGATCCAACATTTTTCTCTGTAACAGTGACACACTGTCTATGGAAGAGACTTATAGACTCCTATCTTCAGCAGGGCTCCCAGGACAGTACTTGGAACCCTCAGCTTTAGATTTGTTTATGATATATAATTATAGACTTAAACGTCTCTTCTCTTCTTTGGAGGAAATTTATTTTTTTACTTTACTATTATTTAAAACTTTCTATTAGAGGAATTTCTTTTGATAGAAAGCACCATTTATTTTGCTATCAGCAAGAGTATTGTGTTATTTTCTCCCATCCTTCTTCTCAACTCCCATTTTATTGTCTTCTCATGATTGATCCAGGGTTTAATAAGCTTCACTTGTTGGCAAGAAAGCCTCACCTTTTCCTCTACAATACTGTGGTATAAAGAATATTTATGGTGGATTTAGCAGGTTATGTTAAGTTTGGAGCAGAGGGCAGTGGTCATCAAAGTAACATTATTCTCAGCATATAGTCACAGTTCAATGCAAATTAGTAATGTACAGCAAAATAGGAACAGGTTTGTTGTTGGGTTAGAGCAGCAAGCAAAGCTTCAGGCTACACAGTTCCTAGAACAACAGGTAACATTTCCTAGTACTAGCTTTTATGAAAAAGGGTCCTGGGGAAAGTGGAGTCTCCTTCAAAACACTGTATAAATAATTTCCGACCATATAGTTATTTCTCACTCTGCCATTAGAGGGAGGTCCATGACCACTCCATGATCAGAAACCTCGGCACTCGAAAGCGCCACTGCCGGACCACTAGACCACCAGAGAGTTGAGTAACCCTCTCCAGGGACTTAGGGTTAGGCTGCGGGCATGAGGAGACTTAGGGTTAGGTTTAGGGTTAGGGAGTGAGTTGGGGATAGCATAATTACTTACCTTTTGGAGCACATAAGCAATCGTTTGCCCAGCCAGTTTGAAAGCCTTTTGAAATAGGGCTGTTCGCAACGGGGACCCGCACTCATATCTGAGAGACTCTACGGCCTAATTCATGAACACTGAGTAGTTGAACAAGTATAATATTGTATTCTCAAGCTCCATCAATCTTTTGGTATACTGTAGGATAGCACTAAGCCCTACAGCTGACACAAAAAGTCTCACATAGTCTGTAATACAAGACCTTCAGAAATACATTTTTATACCAGATTAAAAGCTTTTTACAATCCTCTGACCATTTAAATTTGTTTGGAGCGGAATTCTTTAATCGGTCAGCTAAAGCAGCTGAGGCTGAGAATCCAGAAGTCAAGGATATCCAGAACTCTCTTCCCCAGAACCTTAGTGGCAATGCCTATCACAGTGGAGAAGAATGTTTGGATTATTGGGCAACTCCACCATATATGAAAGGGGTCCCCACGCATTGTGGAGAAGTGCCAGCAATGATTAGTGAGATCTTGGTGAGAGCGCCTTACAATGTTTAACAGTGGCATTCATTTAAGGGATTAGACTGACACTGTGGAGCAGGGGCATCAGCGCCTGTCTAGCCTGGCATCATCCTGCACTGCATTCCCCCACTTACCGCATAGCGCCAACCATGGGAGGGGCTGGAATGTACTCAGTTGTTGACCTTAAGCATGCATAGTAGTAAAGCTCAGAAAGATAAGCTACATCAGACCCTAGGTATATAGGTGTCTGATCAGCAGGTCAAAGCTTCTCAAAGGGAATTATATTTCCGTTGAGAATCAGAATAGTTCCCAAGCTCCTAGAGTAACAGCTTGTTTAAGCATTTGTGAAACATTCCATCTTCTGATTTGTAACAATATCACGTAATGTATGCAGGAGACAAAAACCTCTGCTATCAACCAGCTACCAGAGGCATAGAGGCATCCCGGCCTCCAAGTATTCCTAAAATGGTGGTTAAACAGGCAATAGACAAGTTGTGTTGTGAAAATAGATGTTAGAGGGGACAGGAGAGGTGAGACATGATCCAAACACCACAATTAATTGTGTAGGCCAGTCTGTTCGGTGAGAAATTTTAGAAATTGTAGAAGTCCATGGGAGAGTGTCTAGAGGGGAAAGCAAAGAGAGTTCTTTACAACCCTCAATTGTTTGGTAACATTGCATCTAGCCCAGTAACATAATGTTGATGGGGCATTAGTACCTTGTCCATAAAAAACTGAAAAGATGCAGAAATGCCATGGAGACCAAATGTCATAGTGGTAAACTGATGAATGTTTATGGGCATAGAGAAGGCAGATATTTGTTTAATCCCCTTGATCAGCTTGATCTCTCATCTGTTAAATTTTGTGTAAATTTGTATTTGGCAGAACCCAACCAATCAATGAGCTCATCTACCCTTGGCATTAAAAAGGTATCAAATGGCATTTAGCTTGCGGATGTTTACATAAATGTAGTATTTCATCAGGTGTAGGGATTAAGGGCCGTATTTACACCTAAGAAGCTACGGATTCTTAGGTGTGTAGATTACCGAAATTTACGCAATCTACATACCAGTTAGGTACAAAGTTTAGTAGGAAAGAGGCAGCCTAATGGAGTGTTTCATTAGAAGTGGGAGGGGGAAGGGATTTAGATTACCCGGGGAAGGCAGTTGTGAGGTGGGTAGAGGCATTGTCTGTGCGGAATTTCCTTCTTAAGAAGGAAACTATGCACGGTTACTTAAGGTAGCCCTATGGCACTCAAAACAGGAGGAGTGTTAGGGGTGTCACCAGTGAGTTAGGTGCAGATCTGTCCACACCTAACCCATTCTTAGATAGGAATATCACACTATCACACACTATCACTCCAAGCTAAGTATCTCCTGTACCTCTTTGATTGCCTGCTCTCCTTTGACTATAGGGAGTCTTTATGCCCTCTGATGGACAACAACTCCAGGAGGAGTCATATTATAATGTTTGATTATGGTACTTCTACCAGGCGTTTCCGAGAATACATAATCACATTCACTGACTAGGTCTTCGGACCGGATCCAGACCCCTGCGTGCTTTCTGTGCGCGCGGGGGTCTGAAATTACGCGAGACAGAGGGGAGTGCACACCCCCTGTCACTCCCCTCTGTCATGCGGGCTTTACGGCAGCTTACGCTGCCATAAGCCTGCCTTAAATGCGACGGGCGGATCAGTGGTCCGTACGACCGCTGATCCGCTACAGTGTGGGAGCCCCCTCCCACACTGTACACTTTACATGCTTTCCCCCGCCCACTTTAGCGGGCGGAAGGGAAGCACAGCCCACTAGTTCAGTCAGGTGATTTACGCACCTTGTGTGCTTAAATCACCTGACGATCTTAAATCTGGATCCGGTCCTTCGAGTGAGCCATTTTGCTCTCACTCTAGTCTAAGGGATCATGGGTACCTGAGGATCAAGAGCTCCTTTACTCTCCACCTGGTTAAAAGGCTTCAAGGTATTCTCAGGCTTTCAGTAAGTTGATATGATATATCTGCTTCCTTGTCATTTATCAGGATGAACTATTTTGTAATTTACCTCTTATCAGTGGGAATTTGCCACTTGTCCAAGGATTTACTTCACTGCAGTATCAAAAAGACCACATATACGCAATCTACGTATCGAAACGATACGCAGATTACGTACAATAGCTACTACGCATGCGCAGTAGCTATTGTTCATTGAATTACGTCCGTCTATGGAAGACGGACATAGTTCTGGATCTACCCCAATATGTTCCACTCTTGAGTATCAAACTGTCACTCTCCTGGTTTTAATCAATTAACTGATTATTGAAAAACATTTTTCTCTTCAATAAAGATAGTAAATGACCATTGGAAGCTCAGGTGCAGAGAATTTTGTACTTAATGGAATGGGTCATGTTGGAGGGTCTGCACTTTCAGTACTTATAATCTGTAACAAATACTTCCCTGATATCAGTGCAGATGTCTTTTTCTCTATGAAGTAATGTTAATGGAAACCTGAAAGCTCCGGACCTAACGGTCAATGTTCTACTTTAATAGACAGACAGTTCACTTAATGGTCAAGTAATGGAGTCCACTCTATTAGGATCATGAGTATTAAAAGACTTATTTTCATTGATGTGGTGAGGGTATGTTATATTTTTATTAAATGCTTCTTTACTTGGGCTTAGTTTTTGTGATTAAAACCCATTAACATTGAGATAAAACCAACAGTAAAAGGAGATGTCACAGTCATCCTTTATAAATAATATTCTGTGAAGGGGATCAGTAAGTCATCGTCTAGCTCAATGTTTTAAATAGTAACAGATCTAACTAAAATATGAATTAACAGAGAATCTCAGCAAAAGCAATTTGATTTTTTTTTATTTTATGATTAAACCCGTAAAACTCAAATTAACCACATAAATAACCAAAAGTTTTTTTACGAAACACTCACCAGGGCATGGAATCTAAACCAGAGCCTGGTGTTCACTGGAGACCCTAATGGTGAAGACAAGCTTGGCTGCAGAACTCTGTCGAGTCACGGCTAGCAGGCACTCAGAAGCACACAGCAGGTACTCAGAGAAGAGTAAGGAAAGAGGACAAATTGGAGTGAATTTTAAAACAATGCTGCACAGAAAGGTGAGCAAAGAAAGGAAAAGAAATACTGGAGCACAAGGGGTTAAACTGGGAAACAAGATCACACAGAAATCAAGTCCAGGCACAGAGAAAATCTTGCAAAGATACAAGAGCAGAATACAGGAAGCTATAACCAGCAATATGGGTGAGACAATGCTGGGGATTTAAAGGGTAAATGATTGGTCCAGCCCCCTGAAACACTATAGGAGAGTATCCCTGCTATTTACTCTGCAAGGACCTGGTGTTCTGGAAATTTGGTTGTCTAGCAACCAAGATACCAGCAGACACCACTGATGTCCCATCTGCCCGACCACAGACAGGCCTGGAAATAAAAGCCGCAGCAAGTAGCAGGTAAACAGTGTCCTGGCTGCCTAGCAGCAAGAGCACCTGATACCTGGCCACCAATGAGAAGACTGAGTTCTGGCTGCATTGAAACCAGAGCTCAGATCATGAGCCACTGCGGGTGGCTTATGACATAATTTTAGTTACCATACATTGAGGTTTCTCAGAAAGCATATATTGGTAGATATAATACAAAAAAAGAAATTTTTCTGAAGGAATATACACAAGTTGTTTAAAATTGGATATATTAACAATGTCTAACGGAGATGAGATGAAAACTGACCACTCCCCCTGCCCTGAGGGAATGGTTTCAGAGAGTAGACCTCTACATGAAAATGGATGATTGCTGTCGATCTCAACAGGACAATATTCAGAATTTCAAGCTACTCGGTTTTTGTTGGCTCGAATTTCAGTGCATACCTGACTACTCCTCGACCGCCAATACCTTAGACTATCTCCTCTAACATACCAACCCAAGCTGCAGACCATGATAACATAAATGGCACCCCCCCTCTTCCACATGCTTCTATTCTGTTTATCTCCTGTCTTAGTCTGTTCTAAACCTAGCAATAAAGACAAAACCTCTCTCTAGGCCAATAAGTTGTTAAAGTTAGCAACAATGTACCCTTGTGATATTTTACCACTTATTATTGTGACAGTGTCAACCTACTATGTGATGTTTTGTTCTCCTTTGAAAACTGAAATAAAGAATTTATTACAATTATTCCTGGAATAAAGGAAATTTCAAAAGTCAAAAGGGAGGCTTTGGGGGATAAAATATGTTACACAAAACAGTGCTATTTTAATTTTATAAGATAATAAACAGGAGCTGCGGGTCTGTGGCTAGAATGGCCTGTTCCGTTTTGAACTGGCTTTAAAATCAATTGCTGCTACTAGTCATCGAGCATCCCCTCAACGATATGGACACGGCAAATGGTAAGTATTTATCTATCCTTAATTCTTACCCTAACCCTCCCCTTCAATTATCCTAATCCTTACTCTAGCCCTCTCCTTCCATTACCCTAACCCTCTCCTCCTCACAGCCTAACCCTAAGACTCCCTTCCCCGCAGTCTGATCCTAACACCCTTCCCCGCAGCCTTATCCTAAGACTTCCTTTTCCGCAGCCTAATCCTAAGAGTCCCTTTATGCACTAACCTCTTGTCCAGTGCTGTGGTGGGTCT
>WWET01001103.1:281705-293297 GCA_011038615.1 Limnodynastes dumerilii | reverse complement strand
CTGGCGTTTCCGTATCAATGCCGGGCAACATTTGCCCGGCGCATGCGCAGATCGGCTGAAAAGCCGATCTTACGCTTACGTCCGCCGTCCTAGCGACGGCGGGCGTACCTCTGGATCAGGGCCAAAGTAACTCTAGGGATTATTGTTTGGGTGTAGGGGCATGCGTGAGATTTGCCGACTCTCCCGGGATACCAGGAGAACGGCCCAAATTTCGGGAGTCTCCAGGACATTCAGGGAGAATCGGCAACCCTGATGTAGCTCTCTAATGAACCATAACCACCATTTCCAATATACAATGCCGTGTATTTGCATTGCAGAACTTGCATTAAGATTGCCAGGGAAAGGAGATGTATCTGGAAATGTAGCTCCATTGTGCTTGAGTCCCATCTATACCCCTATTTGCAAGGTGTTTTACCAAATGCATGATGCATTTGTTTTAGTGCTTAGATCTGAATCATGCCCACAGTGTCTCATATTCCTATTGTTGCTGTTATATGGTGATGTTATCTGGCACTAGGATTGTCAATAACCAGCAGAACTTTAAATATAATCTCAAAAACACACAGCTCTCTGTTTTTAACTACCTTACTGCATAATTTCCCTCTAGACATGTTTATAAATCATCTAATACTATAAATTTGATTACAAGGCTATGCATAAGCATATTTAAATTCTAACAAAGCATTCCATTCAACAAAACATTTTCTTTAATAAAGCATTTTGCTTTGACAATTAAAGGGATATATCTGATCACTGGTGCCTCATAGGATTTTCCTGCATGTATTTAGGGCACATTCACTTTGTAGATTTGTTGAAAATATTCAACTTCAAAGACTCTTACACCTAAAAACAAGTGATTAAGCTCAATTTGTTTTCTTCATGTTATAATTCATTGTTTAATATGCATTTCCAAACAAAAGTGGTAAAATAATTATTTAAATGGAAAAATGTGTCACATTCTATGAATCTGTAGAAGCCACGTCCCTATTTGCACACATTTTCATTTTAAATGAAGCATATCAGCAGTTTTCAGGGGCTTTAGAAAATGAAATATAAAGTTCCTGGGGGATTTGTCTTGCTATGTCTACCCACTCTTCCAGGTTATCTTTGTCTTTGAACCTGATTTACTAAGTTACAGAAAAGGAAAAGTGGAGATGTTGCCC
Organism: Limnodynastes dumerilii; assembly: GCA_011038615.1. Taxonomy (NCBI): domain Eukaryota; kingdom Metazoa; phylum Chordata; class Amphibia; order Anura; family Limnodynastidae; genus Limnodynastes; species Limnodynastes dumerilii. The sequence continues at coordinate 292,134 of WWET01001103.1, read as the reverse complement.
ATAGTAACCAATCAGAATCTAGCTGACATTCTCTAGTCCAGTGCTAGTCATCCTAGTTCCTACTGCCCCCTAGTGGGCAATTCTAGCTTTCATGGTGGTTGGTGGGGGGTTTGGAGGCCCTGATAGCAGTCATGACTGGTAGTGGCTGATGATGTAATTTGTGGCTGAGGAGGGCCAAGCTCATCACTGCATTCAGCGGTATAGTAGCAGACATTGTATAGTCCAAATGGAGGTTAGACTAATACTTGTGGCTCTTTTGTATATGGAAACTTTATTATCCAGACAATGTATAGTCAGTTTCTAAACAATGTCCATGTAATACAGTTTTCATATACAATAAGGCCACAAGCACTATTAGTTATATACACAGTACCTGAACCGCCGCGTCCAGGCACTATGTATGTGTTGCTATGGCAGAGTATGTCTCATAGGACAGAGATAGAAGAAGAGAAGAGAAGGTGGTTATATAGGAATGGTACAGGGGGATTATTAATTTAATGTGTGTGTGTGTGTGTGTGTGTGTGTGTGTGTGTGTGTGTGTGTGTGTGTGTGTGTGAAATGCAAGCTGTATGGGTGCCCAAAGCATATTTTTTTAATTTGGCCTGCAGCTCACTAACTCCGCCTCTGGTCCGGAGCTCCTGGCGTTATATTGATGGAAATGCATAAATTCATTACATTCTATGTCTGAACATATATAAAGTATAGATAAAAAGATAAAATTTAAGTACATATTTTTATAAACCCTCCCCTCTAAAAATTAATTTTCACTTGCGCTAAATTGAGTTACTGTGGCACCGGTGGGCGATAAGGAAATTTTACGATCAACAAAGATACAAAAGTGGGCGGTAGGTATTAAAAGGTTGACAACCCCTGCTCATTTATGTAATAGAAAAGTGAGAGCTAGAATCTGATTGGTTGCTATGGGCAACATCTCCACTTTTCCTTTTCCACAGTTTAGTAAATCTAGCCCTTTATGTACATTGACATAGAGTGGTGGGCACAATACAATGCAGTCACATATGATACACTGGCTCTGGCATGCTGGTGGTTGGATAAAGTGCATTCTGGTGCCTAAAGTACAACAAGGAAATACATAAATCATACCAGGAAGGGCTGGGGGAGCTAGACATGTGTAGCTTGGAGCGGAGGGGGGGGAGGGGGGACGTGATGGCGGCTTTCAAGTACGTCAAGGGTTGTGACCAACTAGAGGAGGGTACCATTTTTCAAACGAAAAGGTGTAATAGAACACGAGGGCATGGATATAAACTGGAGGGTGGTAGATTCAAAGGAAATGTGCAGAAAAATTACTTCACTGAAAGGGTGATAGATAAATGGAATATTCTCCCATCTGAGGTGGTTGAGGCCAATACAGTAGAACAATTTAAACATGCTTGGGATAAATATAAGGATATCCTAAATTGTAAACCAAACTGAGGGTAAATAGGGTCTAGGGTCAGTATAGTTTACAATAAACAAAGGGGCAGACTAGATGGGCAGTATAGGTTTAAATAAACAAATGGGCAGACTAGATGGGCCATGTGTCTCTTATCTGCCGTCACTTTCTATGTTTCTATGTTTCTATAAATAAAAACTTCTAGAAAAGACACAAAACGTTTTATTAAGAGATTCTTTAGTGAATGAAAAATGGCTAAATCTCCTCTATTCCCTTTTTTTTTTAATTAATCACCCACTTTATTGACCTCATCAGTGCTGTTCCAGTTTGGCTTGGCAAAACAGATTAAATGGCTCTACAGGAAATTCTGACCGTCCTCATAGCAATGCATGAAATCCAGCATGTCAGTAATATGCTTTTAGTACTCTACTGTAAGTATTATATTACAGCATAATTTCCCTTGGCTATCTTAGATCAGAGCCAATAGAAACTATGCTGTTATACGGTATATATATCGCTGTGTACGTGCATTATGTAGAGGCTCACACAGTACATTGCAGAGTGGTAACTTGGCCACCCAGTGGTTGCTCTGTGTATTGCAGCTTAATGGAGCGCTACTGTATCAGTCTCAGTAATTAGTGGTTATGGTTAAATTTCAATGTAAATCATAACACATCTGTGTCAGCCAGAAAATAGAATGCTGAAGGTTGAATATACTTGTAACAGTGATACTGTTTGCTTAATCGAACTGTAATAATGAATTTTATGCCATCCCCTACCACACTGTGGGTGCAATTACATACATTAAAGGACAGATTTGCAAAACAGCTGTTTCTCAAGTCCATGTGGTTGCTTTGCTTATTTCTGCCAGTAACATTCTTTTACTACAATATTCCTAAGGGTAAAGGACAAAACAGAGCCCCTCGTAGCTTTGTGACTGTGTGTAAAATATTTGACATTTGTGTAGCGCAGAGGCATTAACACAGATTGAATAGAGACTTTTGTCCAATCATTTCAACTAATGAATATTTATAGGGAACTGAAGCGATCATCTATATCTTTCACCTTTCTCTCTTATATGCCCCCATTCTCTCCATCAACTTACTATTCTGACAAAGAAATTCTTTTATAATTATTTCACAGAGAAAGTGTTTTCAAATTCTCTATTAATAAGCAGTGCAATAAATTCCATTTGACCAAATCCAGGGGATAAAAAAAAGAGGAAATCAGGTAGAAATTTTACACCTTCGTAAAATGATGTTGAATTTCAGGGGGAGTCATATTCATTTAATCCTTTGCATGCAGGGTTAATACTTTACTATGCTTATTGCACACAGATACTGCCCAGCTTTTACTTTTACTCTGTTATTTAGACTTGTGCTAGGAACCATCACTTCTCAACTCTATAACTGCTTGCAGCAGGTGAAGTTTGCCTCCCCTGAACAGTAATTCAACATGATTTTGCCCAGGTGTAAATTTCCACCTGAATTCCTCTTATTTTCAAACTTTGGATCTGGTTCTTTAGTGTTAAATAAATAGCTTTACCCCTCACCTTGGGCTGCACAGACACTTATGATGAATTCAGAGTTGGATATACGAGAAACAACTTACTCGCACTTCCAAAGGGTGCCCTCTACCTTAACCCTAGCCTGTAACAGGTGTAGGGTTAATAAGGTTAACAGTGACAATAACCTGGGACTCTCCTTGCTTGTCTAGAAAACCACAGTATGCCATTAATGCTTGATGTAAAGACAAATGTTATGGTTCTTTTATAGGTCAGAAACATAGTTTCTCCAGTACAGCTCTGCTCATATAAAGCTTTCTCAGCTTTCTCATGATGCATATTTTTCGACATGGTAGAGAACATAGGTTGAAGCCCATTAGTAAATCATTAAAAATGTGTTTATTTACCATTTAGCACCTGCTGGCTTCCTGCAGAGATCAGACATTGGTCTTTATTGCCTGATCTCTACAGGAAGCTGGTAGCTGCTAATTGGTAAAACTAAGTTTTAATGATTTCCGAAGCCCATTTTAACGTTTCCTAGTATGTGGGCCCATGCATAACATTTACCACCATGTATTGCAGACTCTTTCCTGTTTTTGTGAAAGTTCTAACTGATCACAACTGTAGACCCCTTGGGAATGATAGCGAAGGCACACATACTGTACATTACCACAAATTGATCCTACCATACCCAGACCAACTGATTGTCCACTGAGGTTTGTGAATGCACCTGAACTATCAAGGGCCAGATTTACTAAACTGTGGAAAAGAAAAAGTAGAGATGTTGCCCATATCAACCAATTAGATTCTACCTGACATTCTCTAGTATATAATAGTAAAGGTAAAATCTCACTGGTTGTTATGGGCAACATCTCCGCTTTTCCTTTTTCTGCAGTTCAGTAAATCTAGCCCCAAAAGTTTAATATCATCAATGTTGAGAGAACATAAACAGACTCAAATGTCAGATTTAGTAACATCTATAAACAATGCTGGCTAATAAAAAATATTCAGCAGCTGCACAGAAAGGAGCAATTTCAGGAACTTTTAATACCAGAGACAAAGACAACAGAGAACAAGAAAGTTTTTATGTTTTCATGTGACTTAAACAATTGGCGCTTTGAATCCCTCAGTATCTAATGTTATTCTTGAACAAATTACTAAAGCAGAAACAAAAACAATTAAGCAACGCCAGTGAAGTACTAGACAAGTAACTGCTAGTACATTTCAGCAATCTGTAGATGGATGCTCCTAGAAGTGCACAGGTGTAATCAAACTAATGTAGAAAAGGAAGTACAAGGGAATTGAACTGCCATCCAGAAATTAACTACACAGGTCTCAATACTGGAGATGAATGTTAAACCTGTTGGGGAAATGATTCAGCGCTGTGTTTGTCCTACAACTGTAAAACCAGCTGTGTCACAGTGAGAGGAAGCTGGAGGTAAATGTCTAGAGTGTACTGAACAAGGGAAAGATAGTTGTTTTCATTGTTTAAATGTGGTCAAATGGGGAATCTGGCAGTAAGTTGTCTTTGTAATGAACTTTTAAAAGTAAAAAGTCCCATATTTCTATGAAGCTTGTGACTATAAGAAATGATGTCTGTTTACACTAGAGTGAGCTTATAGCTCCCTAATCCAGTAACACTGAAATTGCAACCTTATGTCAGGGTTGCCTACTTTTAAAAGCTTCTCCCCAGGAGATCCATACATGCATGCAGGGGGCGGGGCTTAACAATGTGACTTATGCAAATTGTGTCAATAAGCCCCGTCCCTTAACTATTAATTACTCATTTTGGGGTTTAATAGGGATGGGGGGAGAGGCTTGATGACGTAATTTGCGTCATTTAAGTCCGTCCCTGTCCCTAGCAACACTAGTATACTAGTATTGCCAGGCAGGGGGACAGGACTTGAGGCCGTGGTTTCATAGAAACCATGAGACTCAAGTCCCTTGCGGGAGATTTGCCGGCTCTCCCGGGATACCAGGAGAACTGCCTGGATTTCGGGAGTCTCCCGGACATTCCGGGAGAGTCGGCAACCCTGCCTTATGTCATTAACATGGCATAAATTCAGGGTTGCCGACTCTTTAAAGCTTCCCTCCGGAAGAACCTGTAGGGAAGCCATAGCTTGCTGCAAGGGGGTGGGGCCTTATGAAGCAATTTCTGCAAATCGCGTCATTAAGCCCCGCCCCTGTCAATCATTCATGTAATCTCTAGTGTTACATGAGATGGACGGGGCTTGATGACATCCCGCCCATCCCTAGTAACTCTAGGGATTACAGTTGTAATAGATTGCTGGTCGGGGCTTGCGGGAGCTTTGCCAGCTCTCCCGGGATACCGGGAGAACTGGCCAAATTTCGGGCATTCTCGCATATTCCGGGAGAGTTGGCAACCCTGCATAAATTAGCAGTGGTTTTACAATGCAGGGCCCCTAATTGTAGATCCTTAAGAGGTGGTTTGACTATACAGACCTTATTGTAATAATGGTTTTATTATTGCAGACCCCATTCCCTCATTACATAGTGGCTGCAAGACATCTAGTATGTTACAGGTTAGAAACCCTAGACCTGTGGAACACATGGGGAACATGGGTGCCAGCATGGTCTGGCCGCAATGGACATGCTGGTGTCTTTAGTACTACAAGCCCCAGCATGCGCAAGCTATTAATGGCAGCCTGGTCTTGCTGGGGCCTATGGTGCATCAACATAAAATAATTTTATTTACTGTCTTGTTAAAGTACTGCATTTTTATTACTTACTTTATTGGGAGGCTTTATTTTAATTACATATTTTCTGTAACTGCTGGGAGGTTCCAGTGGCCATATTGCCACCATTCCTGCACAGTGCTAAGGTTAATATGTTAAGGGGGGACTATTGTATAGACATTAAACTTTAAAATCATAATTTGTTCCCAAGAGGAACAAAAGTTTTCTGCCTATAGTACTGCAAGGTATGCGGAGAAAGCGATCACTCACAGGAGGATTCACACACTCTCGGGCGGGTGTCTTGAATGACTGACCATTCATTACAGCTCTGATTACAGATAAATGGTAAGAAAACAAACGTTTATGTGTTTTTGAAGCCTCCTTCAACTTTCCCCACTGTTTGGCGGCCTTTTTTCTGTTTTGGCGAAAGGTATATCTGGGCACATCTGTACTAAATCACTCATACAGTATTAACTGTGGTCTGCATTCACAATTACGTAGTTTTCGTCTTGCGTACGTTGTTTTTAGAATTGAGAATTTTAGAATTTTAGAATTGAGCTACCATGCATGTGTAGTAGCTTATTTACGCTATCTATGTACCATTTCTGGTCTTTAGACCGCGCATACGCATTCTACATACAGAAATGGCATGTAGATAGCGTAAATAAACTACATGGGTAGTATCTCAATTCTTAAAACAACGTACATAAGACGAAAACGACGTAAATGTGAATTTGGACCTATATTACTTACAAAGTAGATTATGGTGTCCTCCCAAAACTGTAGGTAAATGAAAATGAGCTATGTGGCCTCAATAGAAGGCAAGATAATACAACTTCTGTAGCCCTATTCCATTACTTTATAAAGGTGCCCTGATAAACTTGTGAACGAGTGCAAGTGTCAATCAACAACAATGATAATATTAACATCACCCTGAACATTTTGTGTGTCTCTGTAGAACTTTACACCATACATCACCTATAGTAACATATATGTTTATATAAAAGTACAATAAGTTTACAGTTGCAAAAAGTAGACTATGAGGTACATTTATTAGAGCTTCCAGTAAGCAATATAAAAGATGTTGCACAGTGCACTCCATCAGGATCTAGTTATCATCTTGTAGAAATTTTGGGTAAATATACACATTTTTGTATATACCCCTATGGCCCAATTGTGTTTTTGCTCTGTCTCAGTTGTTGGTTATAGAAGATCTGGCATCATTTTAAACAAGTTGAAAATAATGTTTCAAATGAATTCTGATATGTGGTGGATGAGAATGATGGGTATATAATTGTAAGTGCTAAAGTGCAAAAAGTGCTGAAGTAAGTGTAAAATTTAGCATATGGACCAACCATAATGTAGGTTACATCTTAACCTTGTGCATTGTATAACTCAAATTAGTACTGTTATTGACTCTACACAACAAATGCATTTTCCAATAAACATAACGAGCATTTACTGCGGAAATGATGATTTGTCTAACGTTAGTGTGTACTAATAAAGGCATCTGTTGCTAGTACTATAACGCTTGGCTTTGTAAGATTGTGCAAAATGATGTCATGGATAAAGAAAAAATTCTGGAACACCCACTGTTCTGGCTCATCTCTCACTGTGCAATTACTGTAATACTCCAGTCATCAAAGCACAGAGAAAAGGAATGATGTCAGTGTTATCTCATTCAGAGGATCCCACAACAGTAAGTGGGATGACCATGTCCTTAGCAGACTCTAGTTCTATCTGCTGTCAGTTCAATTCCACTAAAAGGAAAAAAAAATCTAAATATGTATAAAGAAAAAATTCTGGAACACCCACTGTTCTGGCTCATCTCTCACTGTGCAATTACTGTAATACTCCAGTCATCAAAGCACAGAGAAAAGGAATGATGTCAGTGTTATCTCATTCAGAGGATCCCACAACAGTAAGTGGGATGACCATGTCCTTAGCAGACTCTAGTTCTATCTGCTGTCAGTTCCATTCCACTAAAAGGAAAAAAAATATATATATATATTTATATTTACATATGAATTGATCTTATATTTCTTTTACACTGCAATATGGCAGTGTTTAGTTTAATGCCATAGGAGCTAAAGTAAGAAATGATGGAGAAATGGAAATTTTAGATCACAGCTGTTTTTCACTAGAAATGAAACTACTATATGAATAAACATATGTTTTCTGTTATTTGTGATTTAGAAATTACTGAAAGGGAACATATATTACTGTAGCAGGGTATAATATAGGACTGAATCCAGGACTCCGCTGCCACTGTAGTTGGAGCAGCCACCACAGTAGCAGTTGAGATGTCAGACTTCAATGCATTCTAACACCCATATGAGTGATGTGAGGAGTTACGAGAGCAGGACTTTATCTAAGATCTCTGCTCCATGCACACGTAAATTGAGCAACTTTAAAAAAAAAATAAAAATAATAAGATCTCTGCTCCATCCACATGTAAATTGAGCAACTTTAAAAAAAAAATAATAATAATATAAACATGATATACATGGTTTGATAATACTATACTAAGCCATTTGGGTTTTTATATGCAAGTGCATGATTTTGTTACATATCTTTATGTGATCTGCAAAAAGTCATATATTACCTTCAAAACAATGTGTAACGTTGCCAGTAAAGATATTAAAGATCACTGGTTCAAGTACAGATCCATGGAATACTCCATTCAAGAATACACTCCATTTTTTACAACTTTGGTGTATCCTGCTGACTACATTTTTTAGAAGTTTGGTGTATGCACCTGAACTACACCACCCTCTTTATATCTAATCCCCACTTTTCCAGTTTATTTAGCAGTCAGTGATGTGGTTCACTGTCAAATGGTTTATTGCAATCTACATAAGCTATGTCTACCGCTATTACTAAAATGACCCAGTCAAAAAAGTCATTAAGTTTGACAAGATCTTCTTTCAGAAAATGCATGTTTGAGATCCTGCAAGTTGTTGGATTGTAGATCTTTTTCAATTTGTTCTTTTAAAATAGTTTCCATTTTTATCCATATTTCTGGGATTCACTAACCAGTAATTGACAACCCCTTACTTACTTTCCTTATGTGCAGCATGAAAATGGAACAGAACCAGAGTCTACAAATAAGAGTAAATCAGGGGAAAAGATATACCTGGGCAATATTATGTTGTGTTACAGTGGAGGCAAATTAAAGTTCTGAGGTGATGCTTCCTATTTCAAGTCTAAGTAACAGTTTAAAAATAAAACTGGTCAAAATGTGTGTGTAGTAAGCAATATATTATTCCTGCGTGCAAGGAATAAAACGAATTTGCCTCTCATTGAAATTTAACATTGTTTTATCCAGGTATAAATTTCCAATAGTTTTCCTCTTATTTTTAAGCTCTAGATCTTGTCCTGTGTTTGCTCTGTTCCAGTCTTCTGTTTCTATTGACTGGCTGAATCATTTTGTTAATGGTTTTCACAGCACCTGTTTAAGCTCTTTGAATGTATTCAATCTTCTTCCATAGATTTGTCCACTTTCAGCTTAAAGAGTTCTGTTAGGACATTCTTCTCAATGAACTGACTTTTTATCAATATTCTTATGGATTATCTATGGTCTCTTCCCTTGTCTTTCTGTTGTGATTACCAAACAAAGTTAATAGTTAGATGATCTGCCACAGCCCTGTCACCCCCTACAGGTTCCCACACTCTCTCTCTTTAGTCTTTCTATACCATGTTTTCCCCTTTAACTTATACTATCATTAATATATTAGAGATCCAGGAATGGCATCTTGTTATATATGTGGGGCTTTGAATGGTTCCTTATAGAAAGTACATTTTGGCTATATTATGGGTCTAGGAATGACACATACTATAGAACTATATGTGGCGACCGGTAATGGTCAGTATGAGGAATAACGGAGAGACGGACGATAACGGTGTGAGAGCAGGTGAATGACTCAGAGTGTTAAATATTGTTTACTGTGGTTTTCATTAAATAGGAGCAAAAAACTTTTATTTGTACATTACACTTAAAACAATTGCATTAGATGTTCAGATCCAGTTTCCCAGGGATAATAATTTACATAGTTATTACAATCAATTGATAATGCAAATGCAATTCTATGTTGGTTACTTTAGATGATCAGGAAACTATTTACAGATGTTTAGTTCGATTAATTGGCAATGCAAATAGTTATTAATATATACAATTCATATCTCACAGCATTACCCTCAATCAACTCCTTCTCCTCCAACACGACACTTTAATTATTCAGTTACTAATTATCAAGACTACCATTAAATTATTACTAGTTAAAATTTCCCTCTAATAAAACATTTGATTTGGTTAATAAATGAGCAGATGACAGTTTACCAATTGAATATAGATAATGTCCTGACATTAAAGTAACAGTAGAAATGATTCTAAGCAAAATTCCTTCCACCTAAACACTTTAAATATCCTCGTCGTCTCCTTCACCCCTCTCTCTCTTCAAAGACTTCTCCAATGTCCTTCTTACAGTTCTCCATAACTTTTCAACAGCTTTCCCTGACTCCAATGTTATCCTCTCTGGTGCCTCCACCAACACCCCTTACCAATAAGCTTTGCTACCACCTAACAGCTCACCACAGAAACCACTCCTCTGTCTTACTCCCGTCACCTCCGATATCCTCCAGCAATTCCTTCCTCGCTGCCGACTCTCCCCTCTGATTCACTCCCGTCACCTCTGATATCCTCCAGCAACACTTTCCTCACTGCCGATTCTCCCCTCTGACTCACTCCTGTCACCTCCGATATCCTCCAGCAACACCTTCCTCACTGCTGACTCTCTCCTCCAACTCACTCCCGTCACCTCCGATATCCTCCAGCAA
>WWET01001103.1:262570-279495 GCA_011038615.1 Limnodynastes dumerilii | reverse complement strand
GTTCAACAGAGAAGCCTTGTAAGTGGCGAATGGCTTATCACATATCTGCAGATATTTGTATTCTCTGCTCTGATTTTTATTTTAAAAATAAAGCATGATTAGTAACTGAGTAATGGCTAGAGTGCCAGGCCATGTCTTGTTTTATATATATATATATAGTAGAGTCCTAGTTACCGGCACTCCCTGAAGTCTCAATAAGATATGTTGTGTTCAACAGAGAAGCCTTGTAAGTGGCGAATGGCTTATCACATATCTGCAGATATTTGTATTCTCTGCTCTGATTTTTATTTTAAAAATAAAGCATGATTAGTAACTGAGTAATGGCTAGAGTGCCAGGCCATGTCTTGTTTTATATATATATATATAGTAGAGTCCTAGTTACCGGCACTCCCTGAAGTCTCAATAAAAAAAGGTATGTTGCTCAGGTGCTACCCCATACTGTTGCCGAAGCCAAGTAAATATACAGGTCCAAAGAAGGGGCACTCAGAGTCTAATAAAAATTATGAGAAATGCACAACGAATATGTCCGACGTTTCAAGCTTTAATAGCTTTTCATCAGGGAAAAGCTGATGAAAAGCTATCAAAGCTTGAAACGTCGGACATATTCGTTGCTCATTTCTCATAATTTGTATTAGACTCTGATACGCAGATTACGTACAATAGCTACTACGCATGCGCAGTAGCTATTGTTCATTGAATTACGTCCGTCTATGGAAGGCGGACGTAGTTCTGGATCCGGCCCAATGTTCTTAAGTGTGAATCAGGTTCTCTTTGAGCTAGTGCAATGTATTAGCAAGAAGACATTTCTAGGAAATTCTAGTACATATATACGGGAACTTATGTATAAACAATGTGTAGATATATAGCATGATTGTCAGGAAAGGTGTAAGGTCAGGATATAATCAATGAATAAAGACTTTGCTGATCACTCAGAGCTCTCAACTGGCCAGTAGTTAAACTTAACTTACACTTTAGAGAATTACATTGCTGCAAAATAAATAACTGACTGTAGAATTTGTGTTATATTTTGAATATCCTGTTATTACCTTATAGCATACAATATGCTTTTAAACACGAATTATCAGCTTTTTTGCTATAAAATATAACCCTCCTGTTGGAAGGTCCTGCAGCTTAACATTGATCCTCCATGTCCCACAGCCTAACCCTATGTCTAATGTGCTGTTACACGGTGCTAAGGTAAACAAGGCAGCATGTGAGGTTTCCCTGTCTGGGTTCTCTCAGCTGTGGGTTAATCATCTGGAGGTGTGTCTGATCCCTGCAGCTGTTTGGTGGAGTGGACTTTAATTTTCCTGTTGCCGTGAAGTCTGATTGTTGGTTATAGTGTCTGGTTTCCTGCGTTTTGCCTGCCATTTGATTGTGTTCTCCTTGTGCTCTTGCCTTGGATCCTGTCATGTATCTTGCTCCGTCTGTTCATTCCTAATGTTACCCTCTGCCCTCTCTGTCTATGTTGTTTGTCTTCTACATGAAGCGCACAAGCTACTCACGCTGGCGGCTTTGGCCCCGGTTAGGTGATGCTCATTTCCCCCTGTTGAGTGGTGTGTGTGCGTGTCATCTTACACTGTTCCGGGTGAGTGATTCCATCTGCTCCTGTCCTGTGTGTGCACATTGTGTTTACCATCTCATAATGTGCTGGAGTTCGCCTGCCGAACTCCATCTGTTTGTAGTTGTACACTCGGTGTTTACCACCTCTCATTGTGTCACCACTCCTTGAGTCTAACTCCGATATCTGTTGCTACCACTGTGTCTTCTATCTATCAGTGTGTGCCCTGAGAGTGTGAGTCAGCCTATCTTCTCCTCTGTATAGCGGTGTGCTGTGCTCAATATACAGTGTGTCCCCCTTTCCATACCCTCCTGGGACCTGCTTGTCATCTACCAGTGGGTCAGGTTCCTTGATGAGGGTTTTGTGTTTTATCTGTACCACCCTTGTGGTTTTTCATTGTACCCTTCACTACCTCTGGGTTCCAGTCTGCATCTCTGTGTGTAAGGTTTCCAGTCTGTATTCCTAGGCATAAGGGGCCATATTCAGAGATCCGTTTCCAGATTGGGCCGCAATTATATGCACGCATGGTTCAGGCCATACTCCTTCACATCCTTGAAACTCCCCTCTCTCTGCCGTGCTCTCGGAGACTTCCGCCTTCATAGACCACCTGTAAATTTCCGTGTGCAGTCCCGTGCGTATATGTCATCCGTACGTGCATATCATGATAATCGCGCCCACTTTCCTTCATTTAAATGCCCCCCCGCCCATTTTTATGGGCCGTGAGGCACTTCTGCGTGTATCTTCAACGTCAATTGCCTAAATAAAGTTAGATGTGCAGTTGAAACGTACCTAAAAATATGCACGGGACTCACCATGAAAACAGATCTCTGAATCAGGCTCAAGGGTTCCAGTCTGTATCTCTGGTGTTTGGGTTCCAGTTCAGGTGCCTGCTCTACAGGTTTTCCTTATAGGTTATCACTGGGGGCCGCGAGCTATCATGTATCAGCAGTCAAAACTAACCCCACCATCAGGGGCTCTAGTTAATACCAAAGGACTCCTACAAATTATTTGATAAACAAAAATTGGTAACCTTACAAAATGACTGTGTGGGGCGAAGGGAATTGCACTTACATTAAAGCATTAAAGCCATTTAAGACCCAGAAAATCATTTGACCTGGCCCTGTGCAGACAGGAGTGGAGCAGGGGTGTGGCTTGGCTTCCAGAAATGTTCTCCAGGCCATAAAATCCCTTTCACGCTTCCAGCACTCCGAGGTGAGGTGAGGGCTGTATCACGCATCAATGTCCTGCAGGCTCCAGATCCCAATCTGCTCCTGGGTCCTTGGTGGCAGCTGAAACCTAGAAACTCTCTATATTCCTGAACCCTGACCAGGAAACTCTCATTGGGGAGCAGCTGAATCTTTTGGTTGCCACCACCATTTTCTTCCAAAGCTCCCATTACGGGTGAGATAATTAAATTTTTGACCAAATATAGCAGCCTAATTTTTAAGTTGATAATTTTTATGGCCTGCAAATTATGGTATAAATATCCAAATGGCCCTTGGCAGAAAAAGGTTCCACACCCCTGCATTAAAGTAAGGGAGAGTTCTTTTGAAAGGGTATTTTTGAGGAACATTTTTGTGTGTGGTTTATCTAATTCTAATTGAAGGAGCCATAATTTAAGTCACAAGTTTAGCAACATAAGTTCTTACTTTCTTAATAATGGATATTTAATTTCTAGAATTGTAAAGCTTTAGACTATTTTTGCTTTGGGAGCAAAGCCAATATGGCTGACAACAGTATATTGAAGTTCCAGATAAGGAACCTTCTAAGGTCTCATCCTGTTCCTGGTGGAACTTGAGGGTTCCTTAAATAACAAGAGTTAAAGGAGACAAAACAAGACAATTCTTAATCAACTGTAGTATTAAACATAGAATTAAGCAAAATACATGAATACTAATCCAATACTTGGCAGCCTCTACACTGTATCCTCCTCTGTAGAAGACATTTATTTCTCCACGGATGCACCTTAAGCTTCTGCAATTGGCCCATTCTTCCCTCTTTGCTGGTCATTGGTCATGCGGGTGGCAAGGTGTATAATTTGTGTGACAACCATCAAGCATGACTCAATAACTGGGATCTCAGTCGATTATTGTATAGTGTGAGGCATGGGCCAATTTTCTGGAACAATGTTACGGTACACCGGAATTTCCTGGGTAGAGTACCGGTGTGACCGTGAGGTTGAAGAGGTAAGAAAGGTGTTACAGCACACCGGAATTACCTGGGTCAAGGACCGGTGTGGCCGTGAGATAGAAAAGAGTAGGTTACGAAGTCGACTACCAGGGCACGTGAGCTTTGCTACCAGGTGGTTTTCACAAGAGCCCCTGGTGGTGGGGATGGAATTGGCTGCGCCCCAGTAACAGGTCGTACCCTGTTGAATCAGACCCGTGGAAGAACGAACGGAAACCAGAGATGTATACCCGTTAGGAAAAGATGGGAAAGAAGAGTAAGCGGGATGCAGAGCAGGCCGGAAGAGACCGGCCTCAAACAAACTACATGAAACACTGAACCAGGCACGGCGGACGAGAGGAAAGTCACTGGACCGGACAAAACAAACCAGGGCTTGCACACGCACACTCATACGGAGGGGCCTCCGGAGAGGAAACATAAACTAACACTCCAGGGAAGGAAAGGGTAGAAGGGTAGGTGGGCACAATAAAGAGGCAAGGTAACGGAAGGAAACTGAGGCAGGGATTGAACAAGGTAAGTGGTCAAACAACGGTCAATTCACTAGGCAAAAGTACTAGGCACACAAAGGTAGCAGGTCACAGAACTGGCAAGACAGAGCTATAACCGGCACCAGATGATGATGAAACAGAGTTTGAATAGAGACTGCTAGCCTCTGATAGACCAGACAGTCTCTGGCCCTTTAATTGGATCCCTGTCTGTCAGAACGGGGAAAGACATTAGTCATTGGTGGGAGTGGAGCGTGCGCCTGCCAGGAGACGCAGCGGCGCACGTGGTTTTGTTTACATGCCGTTCGCGGCATGAAACAGGAGGAGGCCTGTGAACAGGCTGGCCAGGAGATCCCTGCGCTTGACCGCTGGCGGGTGAGTAATGGCCGCGGCCCGGCGGCATTACTACTGAAGGTAATGGCGGTGGTCCGGCGGCCCTTAACAAACAATGACAAAAAGGACCAAATACATTATTTGTCAAAAGCAGGTTATTTGTGCAGCACCTATTTGGATCACCACAGGGTTGCGGACATATTGCCTCATTTATCAAGCAGAGTGTGACTCCTAGTCAATGTCAGGAGCTGCTATAATACTTAGCTTCAGCTGGTAGTTATCCTCTCGATTGTTGTCAAGTTGGAAAGATCAGGGGGCACTTCTGCAGTCAGTCCTGTATGAGGCTGGGGAACTGACATTGTGTTCTATAAACCCTAACAACAACATAGCCAGAACTTCCAACCTTATTAGGTTATAATCATGTTTTAAGCACGTTATTCGGTACTTTTTATCTAACTACTTTCTGTATTCCACATATACACAGTATAAAATAGCATTGCATATTGTTAGTATCACGTACCCTTTGTTAATACCAAGCATGTCCTTAGCTCTGAACGCCTGGTTCTACACAGTATTAATAACATGTTCACATAAAAGCACATTAAAAATGGAAAACGGCAGCCATCTTAGGCTGCCTAGACACACCACTATTTATACTTAAGCAAAATACAAAGCTTCAGTCTGCAGCCAACATCACTCCACCCATTCCTGGCGTCCCAGATACACATAAAAATGTCATTAGTCATGCACAATAAAGACTGCTGCGAATCATTCATTTATTCTTTATCAACTGTAATGCTTCAGCTTTACAAATAATGGGCCTGATCCAGAACAACGCTTCAGAGCGAATTTACGCGTGACGGAGACGTAAAATCGCGTATTTGTAAGTACTGCGCATGCGCACCATAGAAAATACGCTCAATAGCATAGTGTAATTGTGAACGTATGGGCCATTCACGTATGTGTCACGTTAATACTTACGTGTGGGCGTGCCAATTTTACGTGCGTCCAAAATACGTCTGAAATACGTGAAGTAGGCGGGGGGTTGTATATAAAGTGTACAGTATGGGCGTGCTTAGCTGCGTAAATTTGTCTAGCCCATACGTACGTGTGCGTATGACTGCGGTTACGTAGGAAAAAGTTAAGGTAGGGTTTGGAAAGCATATCTTGACAAAATACATACGTTCAAGGGGTGTGCCGATGGGAGTGTAATGAATTTACGCGCACGAAAACACGCTACGCGAATAAACGCACGGCAAACATAGTTCTGGATCTACCCCAATGAATTTGCATTCAATTCCTATTTAAATACCCTTGGAAATCCAACAGTCACAAAATGTTATGGTTAATCATGATTTTTGCAGTTATCATGACATCAGTACTTCTATTTATAGATCTCATGAAAATGTTTATAAAAATGGATTTTCCCCACTAATTTGGAATTTGGAAACTTAAGTCTATTTCCCTAGAGCATTAAAATGGATTATTACATTGTGCACCAGTTAAGTAAAATAAAAGATTTGGAGACTGCAGGACTAATGCAGGACTAATGCTCACGGACTGCAGCTGTTTATGTGATTGATCAAAATTATTGTGAAATATATTAATCATTTGCCAGCTGCACCCAACAATAGGATTTAGAAAATGCTGAAAACTCTGAGCTTCCCTTAAATACAAATATACTGTTAAGTATAGTAAAGTACGTAACTGGGTCAATAGTTTATTTCTGAACTGGTATTAGCTGGCTGCTTCCAAACAAGAATACACAAAATAGTGTTTGCTCAAATCAATTTATATGTTAATACAGACAGGTGCATGAAGACAGGGGTTACCTGCTTTAACAGAAACAAAGGAAAGAAAATGCCCCAGCAACACTGCCATTACCCAGTAACAGACTATATAATTCTATCTGTAACATATACACAGGATAGAGAATGTACAGCAACACTGCCATTACCCAGTAACAGACTGTTCCATTCTATTTGTAAAATAGAACGCAGAAACGCCTGTTACACATAATTGCAAATATGTGATAGGAAAGGCTAATGCTGTTTCTCACCTTTTTAAAGAGAGATAGAGGATGGGCCAATGAATACAGTATCCTGGGAGTATGCTGGCCAGTGGCAGGAGAGAGGTGCACCCAAGGCTAATGCTACTCCCCACTTTTATTAATGAGCAACAGAGATGTGGGCCAATGAGTGTGGTGTCCCGAAAGTACGTTGGCCAGTGGCAGAAGAGGGACGGCTGCAGGTGATGTGTATGAGGCCTTCCTGCTTTGGCGGTCCTTATTCTAACAGTGTCCTTATCATGTGTTTTTAAAATTAACAGCTAACTCACCATAGAAGGACCCCATTAAGGTCTCAAAAATAGCTTAGTTAGGACCACCACCACCACAGCAGAAAGGCCTGGGGATTGGCTGGTGGCTTATCATACTTTTGCAAATGTGAGTAAACCCATTAGGGCCAACAAAGTGCTATCCATAGACATTCAAAGCCAGTATCGCTGCCCAGTCAGATTTACTAAGCTGTGGGTTTGGAAAAGTGGAGATGTTGCCCATAGCAACCAATCAGATTCTAGCTAACATTCTCTAGTATGTGATAGGAAAGTGAGAGTTTGAATCTGATTGGTTGCTAAAGGCAACATCTCCACTTTTCCAAACCCGCAGTTTAGTAATTCTGGCCCCTGGTCTTAAACCATTTTTGTTTTGATATTGAAACTAAATCATAAAAAGGAATGGAATAAAAAAAGAGCTGGGGGAATGAAGGGCCGGTATTCAGGGATGGAGGTAATGCTATTTGTACCTATATGGTACAATTGATCTGGCACATGCACAGTACGCATTTAGCCGTCACTAGCAACATGGGGCTGGATCCAGACTTAAGAAGGAGCTTGAGATTAAGAAAGGAAAGTTACTCCTGGGCTAAACCATGTTGATTGCAGGGGAGTCATATTTCATCTGTTGCAAACAGTATTAGAGATGAGATGTGATGTTTCCTATCCCAAGTCTATATACACTATGTAAAAGTGAAGCTGGTCAGTATCTGTGTGCAGTAAGTAATTCAAAGATATATCCCTGCATGCAAAGAATACAAGTACCTTGATTCCCCCTGAAATCAACATGGTTTTGCTCAGGAGTAACTTTCCTCTTTTAATTTCAAGCTCCTTCAAGTGAGGATTTTAGCTGACTCCATAACTCTACCTTAACTTAACTCTACTTCCCTCTGCCCACATTTCGGATCGCCACCTGTACAAGGGGCTTTCCCGCCCTATCATATAGAACTCCGAAGTTATGATGCGTAACATCTGCCATGTGCATACGCAGTGTGCTGGCCAAGGCTGATTTACGCAAGCCATTTGCGTACGTCAGATGACGTTATTAATTCTGAATCTGGCCCTAAATGTTTAAAAGTACATAAAAATAATTGAAAATACATTTTTGTTTTAAAAAACCCTAACTAAAACACGAAACACATATTTTAGAATAAAAATAAAAATGTTTTCAAAATTCCCCAGTTTGGGATATTCTGTCACCATGATGAAGTCATTATGATGTAACGAGAAAAGTGAATGTGTTCAGGTACAGATATAAAGTATGGGGTATATTTGGAACAGTTGATAAAAAGCACATTAGAAATAACGCATCTTTAAGACCATCCACCAAGAATGTGGACTGTACTAGGCATGAAACCTACAACACGTCCTACTTATTTATCTATATAATCACAGTGATTTGCTAATTATTGTTACATGTGATTTAAAAAAATAAACTGTTTGGAAAACTGGACCGGATCCAGCTCTGAGCACAGCAACAACAGGATGTGGGGGATATATAACGAATCCAGCCTTCCATGGTTCAGAGGAGGCTACTTCCCTTACGCATACGGACTTACAATCCAGAGACCGTACCTTACTTGACACTTCGCACATTCACTGTACTATCTACATACTTCCAACTCCCACATAGCAGAAGCGATTTCTGCTTTCCATCTTGCCATCAGAAATGGTATCATGAAGGAAATCTGAATCCGTTCTGGGGGGTATATTTACAAAACGCGATTTTGAAAAATCACCTAAAATCGCATGAGTTTGCTGTGAATATCAAATCTCCATATTCACTAAAGCTAAACTCATGTGAGTTTGGGTATCTGTAAAATCGCACAGCCTAAAATCGCCAGTTTGATTTTTTCAATGTTACACATACAACTCATTGTATTCACAAAGGTCGCTTTGACGAACTCGCAGTAAAATCACCATTAAATCGCCATTTAGCAATTCGCCCTTGGCTAGAGGCGATTTAGTGACAATTCACCCTGCGAGCCAGAATAACACATGTCAATCTATTTGACATGTGTTTTTCTGTGTGTCAAATCGGGCCGCTAGTGTAACTGCCCCCTAGCGACCTAATGGTCATTAGGAGCAGCACGGAAGAAGAAGAAGAAGCCTGTCCCCGCCGTGTCAAGTACCAAAGAGGCCAAGGGGCGGACCAGAACACCAGGGATGCCACTGCAATCAACCGGATGACAATCTCCAAGCAACTGAAGAAGATTCTACTCATCAAGAAAGTCTTCCTAAGAAAGATGACAGCAAACGGTGAGTGACAAAAACTTTTATTCTTTTAATACACCACACACTGCATTTATACACCGTGTGGAGGGCACGGTGGCCACCGCAGGTAAGTGCAAACATTAGGGGACATTATTGGTCAGGGAAAATGTTTTTTTTTACATTCACACTTAGATTAATGTATATCGGTATTTTTTGTGCAGACTGTTTTTTTGTTGTTACACACACCACACACAGCACTGCATGGTTAGAAGCCTTACCATGCTCACACTGATATTACTACAAGGCTAAGCAATGCTTAGCCTTGTAGTTCTATCAGCACAGCATGGCTAAGGCTTTCAAGCATGCTGCAATTGTTTTTTTTTTTTTAAACACACGCGAGTTGCCGCAATTTTTTATATGACAAATCGCTGTGTTTTGATGCAAATCACGGGAAAATCGCAGCTAAGTGAATCCGGTGAATTCACGCTGCAAATAGCTTGTAATTCACGGCAAGATCCAGCGATTTAAAATCGCTAGATAAATTCGCCTTTAGTAAATATACCCCTGGGAATGCGTTGCTCACACATGGGCTTTAGCAAAAACTGGACATTTTCTTAATCTAGGAGTCAGATACACTAATTTCAGATACACTAAGTCCTGTCCACTGTTTCTAAACTTACAGATTTGTGATTTGAAAATAAATGGCCTCCTGGTTAAGTTTTAAGCTTCATGTTTATGTAACAAAACAAATACATCATGTGTTGCTACACAGAGATGTGATACCGCATACCATTAGACCGCATATACGCAATCTACGTGTCAAAACAATACGCAGATTACGTACAATAGCTACTACGCATGCACAGTAGCTACTGTTTATTGAACTACGTCCGTCTATGGAAGATAGACGTAGTTCTGGATCTGGCCCATTGTTTTGTAGAAAGGTTTACATAATAAGGAATTCTAAAACACAGACTATTTTATAGTTGAATGTTACAAAAAAGAAATGTAATGCACTATATATTTCACTACATCATATGGTCACCAACAACATGTCCTTGTCTTTAATAATACATTTTTCGTGCATTACTGATTCTCATCTCATTGGGCTGGATCCAGACCTTGTTAAGTGCATGAACTTAGTTACACCTGGGCTAAACCATGTTGATTTCAGGGGAGTCATATTTCATCTGTTGCAAACAGTGTTAGAGTTGAGAGGTGATGTTTCCTATCCCAAGTCTAAATAACAGTGTGATAGTAAAGCTGGTCAGTATCTGTGTGCAGTAAGCAATTTAAAGATATATCCCTGCATGCAAAGAATACAATTATCTTGGCTTCCCCTGAATTCAACATGGTTTAGCCCAGGTGTAACTAAGTTCATGCACTTAACAAGGTCTGGATCCAGCCCATTAAGACTAAAGTGGAAGCATGAGTGACAACTGAGCTATGTAGAGTAAGGGCCTATTCACATAAATGTAATACAATTAAATGTGAGCACATTAGCAGGTACTCTTTTAGAAGGGGAAGGAAATGGTTCAATTACATGTAAATATGATGATTTTTTTTAAGCAATTCAGGTTTGCATTGATATACATTTAATGTAAAAAAAAAAACAATTTCTCCCAATTATTAATAACTAAAATTAAATTATTCTCTTGTAAATGACATTTCATACCTTTGTGTACAAATACTGAAATGAGAAAAGTATAACCTTACATTAAATAGCAAATAGTTTAAAGTGACATAAATCTTAATAGGAACTTATCATGAATTTCTTCACTTTTGTCCATATAAAAATATTTCGCTTAAAGGTCTCGTGGATGTAATATTGGCAGTAACAGGTAAAGTACTTCCATATTAATTGGGATTCAGAGCACCTCTCACTGCTTCATTATCTACCTGGACAATGGAATATATATCTCTTAATGCTTTAGTATTTCAAGCAAACAATATTAACATTGAACACTGTGTTCTGCAGTCTTGGCATCTCTTGTCCACAATTTATGAACTGCAATACAGTTCTCTGCTAACGCTGTCCTACAACTCAGCACTTTTATCACCCTTTTACAGTTGCCATATGAGTTAGGGTTTTCTTGCCCATATGGTACATCCAGAAAGAAAAGCAACTTTAGCTTCTTTCATGGAATGATAATAATTGCTACTCCTTCATAACCAACTATGTCATTTTCACCTACCTAAGCTGCGAGTATGAAAAAGTTGAGATGTTGCCCATAGCAACCAATCGGATCCTAGCTGACATTCTCTAGCATGTAATGGGAAAGTGAGAGCTAGAAACTGATTGGTTGCTATGGGCAACATCTCCACTTTCCCAAACCCGCAGCTTAGTAAATCTGGCCCATGGGATTAGTGAAGTTAGTGATGTTAGTAATGGCAGTTGTTACTTCGGGACGCAGAGTGTTTCTTGGGCCTGTTCTTTTCTGTAGCCTTTGATGGTGAGGACAGGTTCATGCAACAGGCACCCAGCAGGTTGCGGCCACCTGGGACACCACCTGAAGACAGGAGACTAACCAGCAGAGGGAGTACTGGAGAGGTGGCAAGAGGAAACCAGCCACACACACACACACACACACACACACATAGCCCGCTAGCGTATTTATGCTAGCTGGAGACGTAAAAAAACCCACTATTTTTGTATGTACTGCGCATGCGCGTGGCAGATGTTATGACACTTAACTCTGAACGTACGTACCAGCCTACTATCAACAGCGTAACTATGAACGAGGGGGCGTGCCAACCATACGACACCCGTAATTACGCTTTGGAGGTGGGGTGAGGCATTTATATCGTACAGTATGGGTGTGCTCAGGTGTGTAAGTACGTGCAGCCATTACGGCCGACAGGAGTTACGCTTGGAAAAGTTAAGGTAGGGTTTGGAAAACGTAACATGGCTAAACTACGTACGTCCGAGGGGAGTGACAAAGGGAGTGCATAGTAAATACGTTATACTAGGAAACGTAATGGAGACATAGCTCTGGATCTTGCCTATGGTGTGGTAGCAGAAACATAGGGAACCACACTACCAGAGCACCAGCTGGAAAGGAGTGCTAACACTGCACAAGGCGACAGAGTCCAGGGAAGAAGACAAACCAACAGACAGGGAACCTGTTACTGGGGCAGAACCAGGGAGCAGACAGACAAGGCACCCACCACTCTCACAGAAAACAAATAGGAGAAATGGTAGGAGAGATGGAAAAGGAGCAGGAAAGAGAACGCTAGGGAAAACACAGAAGTCACAGAGTATAAAGAGCTGGCACAGAACACGCTATAAACATTTGCACTGGGAAGTGGTCTCTGACCTTAAAAAGAGACTGTTGGCCACTGATTGTCCAGCAGCCTTGCAGCCCAGCTGGAGAAGAAGGAGAACACCTATACTGAACCTGGCCATGCAAGGGCTCAGTACTTTTAATTCTAAGTCATGGACCTGATTCACACTTAAGAATGAGTTAGAACCATACCTAACCTGCTACATATGTGTCGCAGGTCATTTGGGCAGATTCTGCACTTAAAAAGCACTTAAGTGTGAATCAGGTCCCATGAGTGCAAGGTGAGATAGATGGAAAGACTTTTTTTTTCTAGGTGCCTGACATCTAAATCTGGCCTGCAAAATAAAGTTGTATTTTATGGAAACCATCAAGACATATAAGCAATAGGGAGGGGAGGGGAGGGGGGGGGGGGGCAGGGTTCTGAAATCATACTGGGTTCTGAAATCATACTAAGCCTGTTTTCACCTTGAATTTTGTGAGGCAAAGAAATAGATCAAGACATCTCGAAAACTGCTTTCCTGTTACTAACTAATCAGAACATATTGTGGCTTATGACGGGCTGAGTCGCTTATTACAATATAGGTGTGTCCTCTCTGTCCACATCCACTCTTCCTTACTGGACTTGTAAGAGTAGACCCTGGCTTTTGAAAGTTGGTCTGTGCAATGATAATGGTTGTGATTGCAGATGCCTCCACAACAGTTGCTGACGGATCAGAAGTCTCAAATCTAAAAAAAAAAAGTCAGGGTAGCCACAAATCTGGGCCCTTATTTATTTACTAATCAGCAGAATTTCTGAAGCACACATGGAAATAGAGCAAGGTATGTCAGGGTTGCCGACTTTTAAAAGCTTCCCTCCGGTAGATCCTGGAGGGAAGCCATACATTCATACTGGGGAAGGGGATTAACAATGCAATTTATGCAAATTGCGTCATTAAGCCCCACCTCCTTGCCTATTAATTACACATTTTGGGGTATAATAGGGATGGGGGCAGGGCTTGATTACGCAATTTGCGTAATCAAGTCCCTCCCTGTGTCTAGCAACACTAGTATACTAGTGTTGCCAGTCATGGGGGCAGGACTTGAGGTGGACATAGTTTCATGGAAACCATGAGCCTCAAGTCCCTTGCGGGAGATTTGCAGTCTCTCCTGGGAGTCTCCCGAACATTCCGGGAGAGTAGGCAACCCTTATCAGAAATTAGGCACTTTGCGCATGATTCTGAATTAAGAACGTTAGGGGATTTAAGCAAGATCCTTGTGTAAGTCTCCCTAAAATGTTACATATAGGTATGCGTGTGGCAGATGTTATGCTACAGGTCACCTAGTGTACTGACAGCGGGGGGCACTTCCTTTCCACATGCCTGATTCCCGCATGAGAAGTGTAAGTGTCCAGAGCGCCGCACGAGAGAGGGAAGTACGGACTTCCAGACCTTCATGCGTATGGGACAGAAACAGAGGTCTGGATCAGCTCCTTTGACCTCTCAGAAACTGAGCCTGAAAGTTCTTTAAGATGCCTATTGCTTCCTGCACATTGTTTCTAGCTGATTTGTATGTATATAGTTTAAGGTTATGTAATAATGTAATCATTCCCATTTACCTTTATAGAATTAAACATCATATTGATGTCAGTTTAATGAGATTCAGATTCAGCGTCCGCCCCCAACCTGTTTCAACTGCCCACATGGTAGAGGAATGGACCGAATCTATGGCATCATTGTCTTCTTACTGGGATTACTTGTTACATATGGCTCAGTGACTAACCATCTTCATTACACATCAGGCAGTTGAAGAGCAATAATATTACACTTCATGCCCACACGAGCTGCTTATTTAGTGCACAGTGCGTAATTCTTACAACACCGACAACTGATGAATCCACTCTTTCATGCCCTATCTAGGCTGTAAACATGTTGTGACAATAACTGTCCTGCGTTTCATGTCCAATAAAGAATACAAATATTGTAAGTATACCAAGCCTCAATGCACACACACACTATAGTGTCAGAATGATGCTGTTACACATTTAGAATTCCTTGGCCTCATAAGATTTAATAAGATTTTATATTTTGATGGAGTTCCCATCTAATATTTTATAAAGCTCTATGTTCAATAGATTAGAGCTAAACACCACGACACACAAACAGAATAGACTGCGAGGTGATGTTTTATAGCTTTACTCTAAACAGAGTTTTAAAATAAAGCTGTTCAGTATTTATGTGCAATAAACAAAATCAGCCAGTTTTTTTCTGCTTGCAAATAAATGTATTTGTTACTACCCTCAGATTGCAACATGGTTTGTCCAGATGCAGATCTACTATACACCCTTTTGTATAGTTAATCCCAACCCTAAATGAGCCCTTTAGGGCCTGATCTAAACATGGACATACATCCAATTGTATAGCATGTTTCTGTACATACAATTGCGGCGATTCAGACCTAAATGTAAGTGACTGCTGCGACCTGTGTTCAGAGAGGTATTTTGTGGGAGGTAAGTAGTGGATGTTGGTAACGTACAGTAAGGACATGCTCAATGGGAAAAACACGTGCACCAGCCACAGGACATGTCTAAACCAGGGAGCTGCTTTTGGACCATTGCATAAGCATGGGAATACTTATGGTATGGGAATGCTGTGCATTCACATTGGGCCTGATCCAGACCCACGCTGCCCGGCGGTAATACGCCGGGCGAAAGCATAAGATCGGCTGAAATGCCGATCTGCGCATGCGCCGGCCAGATGTTGATCTAGGATCGGGCGTCCGTAGTATCAGCTGAGGGGGTGTCCCTCGCCGTTGCTACGCAAATGTTAGTGCAGGTAGGAAGGGGAGGTAGTTTAATGAGGGAGGGAGGCAGAGGCGGTTTGGGCAGGGTGCCATATGCCCCCCGGGCCACTCCGCCATCAGTGGTTTTAGGGCCGCCTCTTTGCAGCCCACGGCCATTTGTCCGGCAGACCAGAACGGGGACTTATGACCCCACCTGGACCAAGGCTCGGCACCGGACATTTAAACAGTGGAACCAGGGCACTGTGAGCCTTAAACCAACGACGTGCTGGGCGTGATGACGCACATATTACGAAGACAACTGGCAGAAGCTGAGGAGCAGCGTGCACAGGAAGAAGCTGAGGAGCAGCACGCACAGGAAGAAGCTGAGGAGCAGCGCGCACAGGAAGAAGCTGAGGAGCAGCGCGCACAGGAAGAAGCTGAGGAGCAGCGTGCACAGGAAGAAGATGGAGAAATTAAGAAAAGATTACAAAAAGAAAGGTAAGGCAACTGAAAGGTAAGAAAGAACAGAGAGGGAGTCAAAGTATAGGCAGTGTGTGTGTGTGTGTGTGTGACAGTATTGGCAGTGTGATGTTATGGGTAGGATGATGTTATGGGCAGTGTGTGTGTGTGTGTGTGTGTGTGTCAGTATAGGCAGTGTGATGATATGAGTAGGGTGATTTTATGGGCTGTGTGTGTGTGACAGTATAGGCAGTGTGATGATATGGGTAGGGTGATGTTATGGGCAGTGTGTGTGTGTGTGTGTGACAGTATGGGCAGTGTGTGCGTGTGTGTGTGTGTGTGTCAGTATAGGCAGTGTGATGATATGGGTAGGGTGATGTTATGGGCTTTGTGTGTGTGACTGTATGGGCATTAGAAATTATAGGCAGTGTGTGTGTGTGTGTGTGTGTGTGTGTGTGTGTGTGTGTGACTGTATGGGCAGTGTGATGTTATGAACAGTTTGTGTGTAATTGTATGGCAGTAGAAAGTATGACGTGGTATGGGCAGTATGATGGTATGGGCAGTGTGATGGTATGGGCAGTGTGATAATATGGGCATTGTGATGGTAATGGCGGTTTGATGGTTATAAATAGGATTAGCAGCGGGATAGATGGTATGGGCAGTGTAATGATGTGGGCAGTGAGATTGCTAGTATGGCAGTGTGATAGTGAATATAGGATGGGCAGCAGTATCGGTAGCATGGGAAGTGGGATAGAAGGACAGTGCCACTTAAATAATATGTTACATTGTGTGACCTAATTAATATGTTAGATTGTGCGACTTAATAATTTGTTACATTGTGTGATTTAATTTTGATTAATTTGTTAAATTGAGGTATATCATTGGTCAGGCCTTATGCATTCTCTGATATAACACCATAGTAATGACACTTATGATGCTTTTAAAACTCCTGATGGTGATGCAGCTACCTATACACTGAATAACCAGCGTAATAATGTTACCCCTAAAGTGCTCCAGTGGTTTACTGACAACCACCCTTTAAGAGTGGGTTAAGTTTCCACTGCTGTGGGCTTGCCCCCAAGGCTAAAATTTGCCAGCCAACCCCTGGAGGGAGGGAGTGTTTTTTAGTTAATACACTCCTGTTCCAGTGTATTTTCCCTCGCTTACGCCGGCTGCAGTTATGGTAGCCTTCAGCCGGCGTAAGCGAGGAAAAATACGCCCGCACAGGGGGAGTGTCTGGGAGAGTGAACGCCGATATGCTGTGCTTTAGTAAGCACAGCGCATCGGCGTAGTTGTGGATCAGGCCCATTGTCC
>WWET01001103.1:229317-247982 GCA_011038615.1 Limnodynastes dumerilii | reverse complement strand
TTGAATACCTAGTGGACTGGAAGGGATTTGGCCCCGAGGAACGAGCCTGGATCCGTGCCTCTGATATCAGTGCACCTAGACTAATTAAGAAGTTTTTGGCCAAACATCCTGCCAAGACTCTAATTGGGTGTCCTGAGGCCACCTTTAAAGGAGGGGGTACTGTCACAAACACTCGCGGCAGACGCCGCACTTACCCGCTCCATGGACTGTCTGCAGCGTTCTTCTCTCGGCGGTCCCGCATCCCTGGCCGTCGGAGGCTGTCACCAGTACAATGACAGCCCCTATACTTACCACTCACAGCACGGCTTCCCTGTCGGCGTCCCACGTGGAGCTTTGGCGCCCAGCGCCCCAGAGCTCTGGACCGTGGGCGTCGCCATCTTGCATAGAACATGTGACTCTAAGCCACTAATGATTTCTTACCTGCTCCGGTCCTCCAGCCAATCAGTGCGCAGGGCGTACTATTTAAACGCTGCAGCACTTACCATCCTCACCAGAACAACTTGGTCTTCCAAGGTGCCTGGCTGCCTGTGTTCCTGGAGTATTCCTTCGTTCCTGGTAAACCTCTGATCCTGATCCAGTCCTGGTAAACCTCTGATCCTGATCCTGGTAAACCTCTGATCCTGATCCAGTCCTGGTAAACCTCTGATCCTGATCCAGTCCTGCTAAACCTCTGATCCTGATCCAGTCCTGGTAAAACCTCTGATCCTGATCCAGTCCTGGTAAAACCTCTCATCCTGATCCAGTCCTGGTAATCATGAGCCTGATCCTGATCCAGTCCTGGTGATCCTGAGCCTGAGCCTGATCCTGATCCAGTCCTGGTGATCCTGACCTCATCACGCCAACCCGGAGCACCTCATCACGCCAAACCAGCGCACCTCATCACGCCAAACCAGCGCACCTCGTCACGCCAATCCGGCACACCTCGTCATGCCAATCCGGCCCATCTCGTCACGCCAACCCGGCACACCTTAATACGCCAATCAGACGCATCTCGTCACACCAACCCGACGCACCTTAATACGCTAATCCGGCGTACTATTATTTGGACTTCCGGTACTACTACCTCACTCCAGCATAGCCAGTCCTACTTCACTGCCATTGGACATTTCCTTCCCTAATTCAACCATTGTTCATTGCTCTGTATTCCATGCGACAGACTTACATTAAACCCGCTTGCTTTCAATTCACACCAGCTCGTCCAATTACTCCCCTGGTTCCTGACACGGATTCACAAAACCCTCTAGCCGTGACACCTACCTTCTTCTGCATGCCTATCCCCGACCCCCCTATAGAGCTCCTATCGTACGGAACTCTGTGCTTTCTACCAAAAATAATTATTCCAACTTCTGCAAACAGCTTGTGGAAGTCGGGTGACATTATTATTGGGTAAAATTATTATTTTAGCCCAGTGTATTTTGTAACTAATGGAATGGGTCATGTTGGAGGTACAATATACTCCAAACCCGGGCTTCCAACTGTCGCACTCACCTGGTGAAATGACTTAACTGATATTTATAAAATGATTTGTCTTTTCAACATAGGTGGTTACCAAAGCAACTGACAGTTGGAAACTGAGGAGCAGAGTATTTTGTACCTAATGGAATGGGTCATGTTTGAGGATCTGTGAATGCAGGACCCTGCCTTAAAGTTTCTGTGCCATTCCCATGTAAAATGTTAGTGGCACGGAAATCAGGACTGTACGTAAGTGCTTAACCCAGCCCTAATGTACAATCCCTCTCCCTCCTTCTACCTCCTTGCATACTCATTGTATGCAACCCGCCCCGTCCTCAGAAAAGCTTCCAGTATGGAAGTCTAGATCCTTAAGATCCAAATCCGCATCATAAGCCTCATGTGCGTGCATGAAAAGCGCAGGAATCGCCCACATTTACAACGTCTGGATACAGCCCAACATGATTTTCCTATTCTCTGTCTATGAATATGCAATGTTCTAATCATTGTTAATAGATTGCCTTCAGAAATATTCCTTTTTTAATCATTAATAGTTTTATCATTTATTTTTTCTAAAAGATGTGGCTAAACTTTATGTTTATTCTACTTGCTGGTCAGTGCTATTAACACTGTTCAAAAAATTGATGACCCACAATCTTTTATTGAAACAATTGTGAATCTAATTAATTTGCTGTCCTCAGATATAGTGTTTCCAGAGCCAAAAGAAAAAGCCTAAGCATACTTTGCTGATGTTACCAAATCAGCATTCCTATAACCTGACATATACCACTGCTCATTAACCTCTCCTCACTGCACTCGTTTACTAAATGCTAATAAAAGATATTTTGTGCAAGCAAAGAGCTTTGCGAATGACTTTGTCCAGCTTTCTGGACAGCAGCATCAAACAAATGACGTATTGCACTTTCCAGCCTGTATCAGGGGACGGTAATACATTAAATAAAAACTATGATGTAACCATATAAACCATTATATCAAGTATTCATCTTTCTCCTGTATAGTCATTAAGGTCATAACAACAGATATGGCCTATTGCTCTGGCAATTCCCTGGAAGAGAAACCTGCATAGTTTTAACCTTAGCAATAATTATTAAATGGTACAAACAGCAACGACTGTATGTGCTGGATATAAACTACCAACAACTGACTTACTATTCCCCACATCTCTTTCATTTTATCAAGAAAATTATTTTCAGATTATTTTGTTTTGACTGCAATGGTAAAACAATCCTGGTAAAGTGTCACATGCTATAAACATGCAATATTACTATATTAAAACTCTATTATTGGACCGGTCCTTAAGATCTTAATTCTTATGTAATGGAGGGCCTGATTCAGAGGCTGAAAATAAGAACTTAAAGTTACACCATGTTAATTTCAGGGGGAGTAAAGTTAATTGTATTCTATGCATGCAGGGAGAATGCTTTGCTTTTCCTTATTGCACACAGATACATGATCAGCTTCGCTTTTAAACTGCTAATTAGACTTGAGCTGGGATACATCATCTTTTAACTATAATACTGTTGCCACAAATGAAATTTGACTCCCCTGAAATCAACATGGTTTAGCCCAGGTGTAACTTTAAGTTCTTATTTTAACCTGACATATACCACTGCTCATTAACCTCTCCTCACTGCACTCGTTTACTAAATGCTAATAAAAGATATTTTGTGCAAGCAAAGAGCTTTGCGAATGACTTTGTCCAGCTTTCTGGACAGCAGCATCAAACAAATGACGTATTGCACTTTCCAGCCTGTATCAGGGGACGGTAATACATTAAATAAAAACTATGATGTAACCATATAAACCATTATATCAAGTATTCATCTTTCTCCTGTATAGTCATTAAGGTCATAACAACAGATATGGCCTATTGCTCTGGCAATTCCCTGGAAGAGAAACCTGCATAGTTTTAACCTTAGCAATAATTATTAAATGGTACAAACAGCAACGACTGTATGTGCTGGATATAAACTACCAACAACTGACTTACTATTCCCCCCATCTCTTTTATTTTATCAAGAAAATTATTTTCAGATTATTTTGTTTTGACTGCAATGGTAAAACAATCCTGGTAAAGTGTCACATGCTATAAACATGCAATATT
This sequence comes from Limnodynastes dumerilii, assembly GCA_011038615.1. NCBI lineage: Eukaryota > Metazoa > Chordata > Amphibia > Anura > Limnodynastidae > Limnodynastes > Limnodynastes dumerilii. Next base: position 244,408 of record WWET01001103.1, on the reverse strand, counting down.
ACTATATTAAAACTCTATTATTGGACCGGTCCTTAAGATCTTAATTCTTATGTAATGGAGGGCCTGATTCAGAGGCTGAAAATAAGAACTTAAAGTTACACCATGTTAATTTCAGGGGGAGTAAAGTTAATTGTATTCTATGCATGCAGGGAGAATGCTTTGCTTTTCCTTATTGCACACAGATACATGATCAGCTTCGCTTTTAAACTGCTAATTAGACTTGAGCTGGGATACATCATCTTTTAACTATAATACTGTTGCCACAAATGAAATTTGACTCCCCTGAAATCAACATGGTTTAGCCCAGGTGTAACTTTAAGTTCTTATTTTCAATCTCTGAATCAGGGCCGGAGTTCCTAAGCAACAGATGTGTATGGGATAGGATGCAGTTGACGATCCAGCTGGCTTGTCCTATTTTGACTTTGACACTGTCGTCAGCTGAATTGTGGACCCCCTAACAGTGCATGTTTTCCAGGTCTCACCGCTGGAGCACAGGTATGTTTATTACTAACTGACACATTTTAAAAGCTCCACAGGTGCTGCTCATTATATCACTTTTATTTCTTTAAGGAAACCTAGAAAATATGGACTGTTAGGGGGTCCTGAGGACCGAGGTTGAGAAACACTGGTCTAAAATATTTACATTGCAATTTTTATTATTGGAAATGGGCACTTACAGAAAAAGCTGCAGCTGCTTGCATGGATGGACAATGAGGAGAGCGCAGCAGAACTTAAAAGGTTAGATTGTGGGAGATAGAGTGTTAGCATTAGGCTGCAGGAGAAGGAGGGTTAGGGCTAAGGTTAGGTTACAGAAGATACAGGGTTAAGGTTAGGCTAATATAAGGGGAAGGTTAGGGTTAGACTGCAAGAGATGGAAGTTTAAGGTTAAGGTAATAGATTGGGGTTAGGAAAGAGATCTTACCTGTCACTGGTGCATCATTCAAATCGTGACGCGTTTCTCGTCCACAGATTCTTATTTTGCAGCAGCCGTAAAGTGAATGCTGTTACTACTCCCGTGTCTAAAATAGGCGCATGGTATCAGCAACACCACACCTGCATGAGATCTGTATTCACAGGTTCTTAGTCTCCTTGCATCTATGCAATCACATAGCTAACTACTCCTCTAAAACAGCTGAACTTCTGACACCTAGAGCAAACCTTAATACCTTCCACTCCTGCCATTTAAAGCTCTTTACACATCCCAAAAGAATGTAACCTCTTAATTCTAGGAGCATCTTCTAGGACCAGATTCACACATAAGAATTTGCCCTCATGTATCAATCCCTAATATCCTATAGAGTGTAAGCTTGTGCCAGGGCCCTCTCACCCACCCAGTCTGTCTGTTACCACCCATTCTTGTTACAACGATTGTTAAATTGTAAAGCGCTACGGAATCTGATGGCGCTATATAAAAACCTGTTAATAATAAATAAATAAATAAGAAGGAAATAAGTGTGCGCAGATTCTCAGAAATACACACCTAAGTGGCAAGAAACTCCCCTGAGGCTCCGCTCATTCTTACAGATCCATCGGGCTACTTTATCTCTGCATGCGTATTTTTGTACATGCAGCCTTTGTAAACCCAGCCATACTGCCCTATTTAAATGCTTGCCCCACCCACTTTTCTTAACATCTTACTTATGGAGTATTGGCACGTCCCTTTTTATGCTCTCTTTAGGCAGAGTTGGACTCTGCGCGTAACGGGTTTTCGTGCATAACTTCTGGATCGCGCATGCACAAATTGCATAAAATCGCCAAGGTACATAAATGGCCTGCGTATTTTTAGGTATGTTATTAAGTGTGAAGCTGGGCCCTAGACACTCTTACATCTGAGATCAGGAGGAAGGTTAACACCATCATCATCTATTATTCTTCACTATGATTGAGCAGACTTATGGCAGGGAATCAGCAGAGGGACCTGCATTGGACCTGAACTTCCTCTCTCCCATCTCCATCCTTCCAAGCTGTATACCAGCAGCATCCAGTGCAAACTGACTACCAACACTGGGACACCAGTGTGGGGGGCAAAACTCCTTCTATGAAGGATTTTATACTTTGCAAAGAAAACCACATACAGTAAAGAGAGAAGGGAAAAAAGCAGCAGTGTGGAAGTCTGGTTCGTAATGCATAGTGATTATGTAGTATGGTTATGTACACATGGACAGAACATAAAAACCAGATTATATCTAATCCAAAAGCACACAGAAGTAAGAGGAGAGTCAGATACGAGGATATGGACCATTATTATTATTATTAAATTTTTTTAAGGGATTAGGCTCCCGCCAATCCTCAAAGAATAAGATAATTTATTCAATATTTTCATGTTCTATTATCATGGAGTATTAGTTTATTTAAAATGTCAACCTTTAAAAAAATAATAGCATCACATTAAGATCTCATTTAGCACCCAGCAGGAAAGAAACTGAAATTGCTGATATACTATCAAAGAGCATTTCTTTTAACAGAATATCCTCTATAATCTGGCATTTTATTCCCCTACCACCAACGGGACTGTATTATAAAAAAAAAAAGGTTTGAGTGAGAGCTTATGATGCTCCTGAATATGGTGAAAGTTGTTTCTTAACAGTGATTGCAAAAGCTTCATGTGCAGAGTTCTATGTCCAAACCTAAATCAACAGCACAACTTTAATTTCCTGCTTTAGAGATGCTCCTTTCTATCGGTCTTTGAGATCAGATAAGAAGTGCTGCTTACTTGTGATGCACTAATGTTTGGTCTGAAAAGCAATACTAGAAGCAGGAGAAAGATGGATAGTAAAAGTACACCCTATAAGATAAATGTATTAATAGAATGTGCTAATTCATCATTAAAAATAATATTACAATATATACAGTTTTGTGTTAGCTACGATGACCTTCTTTTCCTATGTCTTCCTTTTTTTTTTACAATCACTTGTCACCAAGCCCCCTTCCTCTTCTCCACCCATCTGGCCGTATCAGAGTGTGACCAACCACTCAGCACATACACTCACAGGTATTGTTCTGTGCATTTGGAGAATTGATAGATGGTGTGACTGATCCTCAGCTGCCCAGTCTGGCTAACATTGCTCTTAACCCTGTACACAGGACAGCAATGGTGCTGTCAGCTGCTGGTAAAAGGAGTGAATGCATAATTAGTATAAACGATCATAAACATCCGGCTGCCTGGAATTCACGTCTGGCATCAGGGTTAGTGTTAGTGTCTAAAGACCGCGCTAACGCAATCTATGTACAGAAATGGTAAGTAGATATAATAAATAAGCTACGACTCATGCGTAGTAGCTCAATTCTTCAAACAGCGTATGTAAGATGAAAACTACATAACTGTGAATCCGGACCAGCGTTCCTAAGTCCTGGACATTGCTGACAGTCAACATTCTACAGCCAACACGGCATGATGGAGGTGGCCTTTACCTTCCAAACTCTTCTCTGTAGAATCAGAAATGCTGCTTTTACATTAATACATTTAATTTGAATCTGAATTGAATTCATGGTTATACTATTTTTACATTAACAGATCTCATACCAACCCTAACCTTTTTTACTATACATAACAATATATAACTTCACTCTACTTGCATCGCTAGGGAGAAGTGAATTTATCTGCATTGTGTATGGCTGTAATATATGGGCAACCTGCGGTGCTTGCATATGGATTCAGAGCTGCAGTTGCGTCTTATCCTTTCTTTATATGCATTGGCTTTTACCAAGTGTATAATGTTAGTTTCTTTCATACGAGTCTGGATCCTGCCCAATATGTTGATGAGGACAAATCATGAAGGATATAGGAAGCATTCATGGGTTACAAACAAGTAACTTAAGCAAAAAACTATGAAAGATCTGTAAAACAGACGTGGAACAATGAATAAGTCATGAGGAGCTTACAATAGCATGTGTAAAATGGAAGAGACATGGCAAATCATACATGGGAAGAATGAGGAAACACACAAGGAAGACTGATGTGCAGACAACAGAATTCAGAGGAAAGAGATGACATAAATCTAAATACAAATGATAGAGAAAAGAGAGCACTGTGCCGAATGACTATAGATCAGTCAGACTAATCCCAGGGTACCAGCACTGGCTGAAATATGTGTTGTATGGGGGTTGATGCAGGTAAAATTTATGGTTATCAAATACAGGTTTTATATAGGGAGGTTATAGTACGATGCCACCATAGTGTGTATAAACAACATGGGAGCTAGGATTTAGGTTCATGCAGCTCAGGTATCAGGTTCTTAGGACAGTCACTCATAATTGTGGCTGCTACACCAAGATGTAGGCAGGGGCAGGCTGGAAACTTTTAGCCGGGGGGGGTGGGCAAATACAAGTAACTTATCCCTCCCGCAGTCCCACACCTCACTCCACATGTTTTCATATAGTGAATTGCTGTCAGTACTGGGATTGGTGGATAGCTCCAGCCAATCACCATAAAGTATGCTAACAACCATTCCATGCCCCTTTCATCCCTCCCCCCATCCACAGAGCTGAAGTTCTTCCACTTCCAGCTCTGTCCCATCCCAATGGCATATTCCCTACCAGGACAGGTCTGTGCCAAAAAAAGACGTTTTCCAGTGCTAGTCATCCAAAAATTTACACTTAACATAAATTGAAATCAAATCCTCTATGTAATCCATTATATGTAGTGTGTGGCCCCTAGATGCTTCGGAGATTCCGTCCTAAGGAGGCACATTCTTTCCCCTTCCCCCTGGCTCATCCTGCACCTGAAGGGTGCACACAAGGTGGCTATTCCAGGGAGTATGGTCAGTCACTACAAAGCATGCTTACCTTAGTTTATAATCTGGCTGAGGGACAGCTAGGATTAAAAGAGACCAAAGAGTGGCCTGGGGCTGTCTAGAATTTTAGCTACACCAGTTGCATGCTCCGGTGACATGGGACATGCTACAGATCTCTGTGCGTTATTCGTATGGGTCCTCATAGAAGACTAGAGCGAACTCCCTTGTCACTCCCATCTCTCATGCAGAGTTCTGGACACACATTTGCAGAAATATATAAAAAACATAGAATTAGGACTCAGCTCTCACATGCAGCAGTAAAGCATATAACTTATGTAAATAAAGTTACTACGTTTGCGCAGTTACAACGTACCTAAAAATACGCATCTGTGAAGACGGCCCCTCCATCTAGAATTTACACCAATAGTATATCATAAATGAGTACGAATAAATAGACTAAAAATGTAAATCCAATAATATGATAATAATTTAGGAGCAGATGGGAGGATAAGAAATGACAACTAATGAGCATATGTAAATGAATAAATACTTAAATATATGTAAAATGTCTGTGAAATAATAAATCAATATGCAGCAGTTTCACATCAAATGGAAATAAAAAACAAAGTCCAAAAAGTTTCAGTTCCTTAGTGATGGGATTAAGAGTTCCTGGATTGTTCCAATTAAAAAGATCTAAGCAAGAGCAGCACCTTCGTTTATACATGTCCAGAAACCTGCCTTAACTTCTGTGCGGAACTTTTGATCACCGCCCCTTATCCCTATCTGTCTGGTGGGGATCAGGCATGCAGAAGTCAATTTCCGGGCCAGAGGCTTGCACAAGTCCCCTGTCTTTCTTAAATGAGGATCAGGCCCCCGGGTTTGGAACCACCCTTCATTAACCTTACGTTTGCCCCTGTTGCGCATGGTAACTGTGATCTTTAGGTATGAGGTGTTCGCCAAACTCACATTTATAAATCCCCTGACTACTGCAACTACATAAGATACTATATACAATTTTTTTTTAAGGTGACAAGGCCGTCTGAACTGCGAAAGCCCAGTATTCATGCTAATCCACAGTATTGTGACAGCGCACTTTCACTGGACACAATCTGTTGCTGGTGTAGGTTCTTCTGTAGCAGACATCCCTTTAACACCTCTTGGGCTTAGTCTTTAAATGGCAAACGGCATAGGATACGCTCGCACACCACACAGCCATACCACTTAACTTATAAATAACGACACGGTCGTAATGATCGCCGTTTGCCAGTCAAATTCAGCTATCCAACTATTATCAAAACAGGATCTCTAGTGTTAGCTGCAGGGCCGGCAATTTCCAACCATACAAGGTCACTGGCTGAATATCAGTTTTACATGCAGAGATACAAGCAAAATCAGAGTGTGAAGAATCCATTTACCAGCTTTAATTAAATGTACAAAGGAAATACTGCTCATATTCTAATTTCTAATGAGTGTGAGAAGCTATGAAAATTGATATGTAAATTGAATTCTGCACGCTTTGCTGTCTCATTACAGTGTGTTGCTGTGTAAGCTTAGAAACACTGGCATAGTGTTATTTTGATGTATTGGCTCTAGAATCCAGGGTGTCAGAATAAAATATATGATATCACGCAGGTCAAATTTTCTCTCCTAAATCTGAAACACATGCGCGATCCAGATAAGTTAATGTCACCTTGTTGTATTGTGAGCAAATCATAGCAACTGTGACTGATATAAAGCGTTGCATATTATTATGATTAATGTACAGCAGCCTATCTTATGTTGCACTATATAGCAGCTCTTTGCATCTGCTATTTCAAATAACTTATCCTATCACTCCATATAAGTGCTCCCTATAAATCCTACTATGTGTGCCAAAAACCTTCTCACTGCAAGCGATCAGGATTACTTTATCTCTAATGGTCTCATATTTCTTTATTGAAAGGATATAAGTGTATTGTTAATAAGTCATTATTTTGCACTTCTGTTGGCGAAACACCAAGTCAATTTGAGTGGGGTTTGCCGGTACAATGGTTTTCATTTCGAATGACCATTATCCTAGAGATGGATGGAGACTGCTTGCAATTGCCGGAAATCTGTATATAAGAAAGTGGGAGTGATGTGATTCCTGGAGCCATAAAGAGTTATCCACTGAAAGATTAGTCCTATCCCTAATGCTCCATTCCCTGCAGCCTAACCCTCAATGCCCCACATCATATCTCTAACCCTCCAAGCCCCACTGCCTAACCTTCACCTAACACTAACCTCATTACCCGCTGCAGCCTAACCCTAATATGGCTGCATCAACCGCCGCAGCTTGTAGCTATTGGGAACAGGGAAACCATTTCCAATAGCAAATTTCTATTCTCAGATGGTTTGAATGCCATTCAGCTGGCGATTCTATTATGTTCGAAACACGGCCACTCAGACCAGCAACCCCATTCAGTCAATTTGGTCTGGATCCAGAGATCCAGTTTATCCCTTTTTTCTGTCCATACAGATCCGAACGTGGACATTTGTCCATTCTGCACATGTTCACGCATTCATGTTAATTGACCTTACAAAGCATCCAGACATAAGAGGAAAAACACTTCTGACATGCTTTGACAGAGGGGCTGGGTTGTGATCACAAGGGCGTACCTCCCAACTGCCCTGGTTTTCACAGGACTGTCTCTATTCACGGCCCACCAAAAGGGCTGGGGATTACAGGAAAGTAGACATAGATGTGACCAAATATGGTCATGCATAGGTGGAAATGGGTGCAGTTTGGCAGAACAGGGGCAGGCTTAGTTTTACCTATTTTGGGATTCTAAGTATTGAGAGGTATGCAAGCGGTAGCCATCCTAGTATAATGTATAGTATAGGCGCACCCTCTAAAGATTCGGGGCCAGATTCACAGATCTTTCAGTTTTCACAAGTAGTTCCGAGCGTATTTTTAGGAGTAACTGCGCATGCGTAGTAACTTAATTTCCGCTATCTACATTGATTTTACGCACGGAAGTCCATTTACGCACATAAAATCCCACTTAAAGATCACAGTTTTCGAGGGACTCGTATGTCTCTGTCAACCCGTCCGTGTGAGGGGAGTGTCATGGGTGGTGCTTTGAAACGTCCGTACATATAATTGCGAGCCTTTAAATGACGGATCTCTAAATATGGTCCTCGGACTTTTGAACTTTCGCCATTTTCTTTTCACTGGATTCAGGAAATGTAAGGTGGATCCTGGCTATTGGATGTCTGCAAGTGGGAGTAATAACCTTCAAAACGCATTGATGTGTGGATAGGACATCTGGGATGCAGTTGATGGTCCAGATGGCCCTATTTTGAACATAATACAGCCGTCAGCTGAATGGTGGCTGTATCACTGCCAAAATGCTCAGCATTGGGTATTCGTATCTATTTAAACCTGTTCCCAATAGCAAAACTACAACGGACAGACTGCAGCGGTCTGAGATTAGGGTTAGGGCCATGGAACTACCATTGGTGCAACAGGTGCACTGGCAGCACTGGCCCATGCTAATACAAGGGCCTACAACCGTCATCACCGCACCGCCGATGCTCCCCACCTGGCTATTTGGGATATCATCAGGTCCAAAGCATATTTTTGCACCTAGGCCCACAACTCGCTAGTTCCGCCTGCAGGCCTGAGGCTAGGGTTAGGACTTAAGGGGAAGGTTAGAGAGAGACTGCGGGAAACTGAGGGTTAGGGTAAGGAAGTAGGGATTTCCTTTCAAAATACAAATCTTCGCGGCTCTGGGAGTCGTAGTACCGCCATGATCGAGAATGGAGACTGCCAGCAATTGCCGCGGCTACCATTCACCTACCATACGATGGTCTTTCGGAAAAGAGACCATCATACCAACAAACCACACCCGAAGAGTTCATTCATTTCTGATTCAAACACATTTGTTACATGAGAATCTAATAATAAAAAGAGCTTGTGTCTTTTAAACCGACTCTTAGGATTTTGCAGATGTGACCAGTATCTAAAGTGAAGAGATTTGAAGCAATCCCTCCACCAAGGATATTTTAGTTAGAGATGGTGATAGCTTTATATTCAGGTCTATAAAGTGCTTTTTGCTTTCTGTCCCCACTGAAATACATATGGAGACAGTCAGCCGGTCTCCAGCACAGGACGTCATCTCCCAGGGACCCGACATTGAGGTTGGTGAAGACGCCGCACCCGGGCATTTCCATCTGACGGTGAAACACCACTCGCGGTCGCAACTTCCATCTGGCCCTGGTATGCTGTCCTTTTTCATTTTTGTATTGTGTTATGTTTGGAATATGCATTAATTAAAGTTTTTTTGCTTTTTCCCCTCATGTCCTGTGTATCTTGTTAAGGATCACCTATTGAAAACGGATTGTTATGGGACTTATTGATCTACTCTAAAGCTATATTATTTGTTGTAAGGTTTATTGCACCCATAAAAGGGTATTTAAACACTCTGAGGTTAAACCCTAGTGCCTGAATACACTATTTCTTTCTAGAAATGTAATCTCGTTTTTACCAAATACTTAAAACATTTTTTTTTAAATGTCAGTTTGGTGACTTTATTGTGTAAAAAAAGAAAATGGGCCGCTAAGTCGTTAGGATTGTATCACATACTGCTACTGGCTCGTGTCTCTTATCCCAGCCCATATTAAAACATTCGCCAACTGGGACACCACATAGACAAGTCACTGATTTAACATTTCTAACTCTAGTTGCCATAAAAAGGCAGTTATCAGCAAGCATTGCTCTATTTTTTCTGCATAGTTGTCCCATGAATCTTTTCATACATTTTTGTCCTTTGAAAATGTAATAATTACAGAGACTTGAATGGTCCAGAGGCAGAAGCAGGAGTTGTTGAGGTTTTGCTAGAATATGTAACACAATCCTTTGGTTTGTTCTTCCCCGTTTGGCTATTATGGAATGCATGTATCTAGTGAAAGATCTCCCACTGTGTGATCACGCAACCATAGACTTAACTATGCATCCTTGGGGTCAGTAGCCGTAGAAATGCTAAAACCCAGAAGTCATTCACAAAGAATCCCAAACAGAGATCGTTGGTTTTGTAAATCTAATTTGCTGCTGATTGTTCAGCATGGAAGACTAAAATGTAAAAGCATGGAGTCTTCTCTAGGCCTTTGGATTTCACGAGAGCTGTTCATTAGGCTAGCAGCTTGTCGTGGAAAATCAAATGCATTTGAAGGATAAGAAATTGGAAGTTTTATCATATTTATAAAGGATTGTCTGTGAAGAGACATAGCAGTAGCTGTGAAATTGGTAGAGTTACATACGGCAGTATGAGAAAATAATAGGCAGAGAGAGGAGAATTTGCAGGGCCTCATTTACTGCTCTGAGTAAATCAAAAAAAGGGAAAAAAATTGCAACTTGGCAAAGCCATCTGGCACTGCAGGGTTACATTTAAAACTTGAAGATAGATTTCAATAAGGGAGGGGGTGTGCTAACTTCTTCCTAATATTGCAGCGTAAAAATATCACTAGCAAGGATTTCTGTGCTACTCAGAAGAGAAAACACTGGGCCCAGTTGAGAGGCACACACAGATCAGCATGCATTGTGTGTACCGGAGAGGCATTAGAAAAAGTGGGGCGGGTTGTGTGCGATCCAGAAACTCCTACAACAGTACCTGTGGATTGAAAGCAATTACGTCACGAAGTATATGGACACACAGCGGCTAAGTGCATTGCAGCCACATGCTCAAATACATTGCCCATGAATAGTACACTTTAATGCTGACTGGAGGTTCTGATTAATGCGAGCACCTCAAAAGTCACAATATATAAGAAAAGAACATTTTTTATATTTAATAAAATCATTAAAAGATCATTTTTTTCTTATGTAACACGTACAATACATACAAATCAGCAGCGAAGCTTTTAAATTGTCATATGCTAACACAGGGTTCTGAAATAGGGTGCGGAACATCGGACCCTCTAGAATTAGAAATGAATAGTAGCAGGTGCAGATATTTTGATCAGTCCATCAGTTTTGGACTGGGTGAACATGATTGGGCCCCACCCTTACTGTATATTAATTACATCCCCCACCTCTTCTCTCCTTCAACACGCCGATCAGAACTCAAGCCCCCGGAGCTCGCGTTGCGCTCCGATCTGAATGCGCTTGGAGCATGCGCAGTCCAAAATCACGCAAAGAAATGTGACGACACATGGTGGGCATTCACCTCTGGATCAGGCCCATCCAGGCCTGAACACAAAAGCACTCTGCGGCTGGGTCCCCTTCTATAGACCATCACAACTCCAGTGCTCCAGTGTTTAGATCACAGCATTCAGTGTGTGTTTTTTTATCGTTGTGTGGCCAGTGTTATAATATTAATGTAGGGTATTGCTGGGACTCACAGTGACAAGGCCAGACAGCCTGTAATATGTTAATTAGTCTGTGATGTGTTTAAGTTTTTACAGGACAGCATAGGGGGATCTAACTCTGTTATCTAGGAGCAGGTCTAAAGCTGGGCATACACTAGGACGATTATCAGTCCCAGCAGGTGGTAGCCTGATAAACGGGACGATTTGTCCCGTTGTCGGCACCATACACCTCCTCTGCTGTGACCGATAATCCTAGCAGAAGAGGGGGCCAGGGCTCTTGGTGCTGTTGCATATCTATGTACATATTAAATCTATGTATCTATTAGCCAAAGCCGCGCTTCACACAGTGCGGTTTCGGCTGATCACTGTCTGTACTACTCCCTGCAATTGACGCTGCTGCATATATATGTACTATGCTGCTCTGACAGCTTTGAAGGTATGCTGCAGTGCTGTCAGAGCAGCTTTGTACATAGATCTGCAGCAGCACCTTTCAGGAATAGGGACCCATTCAGATTGCTGATTGGCTCCCTTAAAATATCGGGAACTTGCAAACATGTCAAAAGACCAAATAATCGTGCCAGAGCGTTTCTGGTACATTTATTTGGCGTTTGAAAAATTGATCTTGGCCACTAACTACAGTGATTATTTTCCCGATCAACCAATAATTGGGTGTTCAGGACGATAATCGCTCTAGTGTATGACCAACTTAAGTCAATTTTCTTGAATTTTCTGTGATATGTGGAAAATGTTATTGTATAGCAATGCCTGTGTTTGCATCGCCATGCTAATTACTTGATTGAGGACTGAACCAGCACAGGAAACCCTCTGCTATGTTGTGACATTTTACTGTATAAGAAAAAGAGGTGTGTCTCTTTTGGTGAAACAAGTGTGCTTGAGGTTGAAGTGCATTTGCATGCTGCTGTAAAATCACTAGTCCACTGCTAGTGTTTATCAGTCCTTATCAGAGCTGTAAGAGCTATAACTTATTATCCTGCTTTCAAGAATTGTGCGCGGTGTATCCTGTGATCAACAGATGAGAGCTAAACTCTAATCCATTCCCCTGATGTCCTGAGTTGAACCCAGCATCTTGTGTTCTGGAGGCTCAGTGATTAACACTTGTGTCTCCCAGCACTGAGGTAATGGGCCTCATTCTCTAAAGTCGCTTTTTGATAGCGATTATTAATGGCTAGACATCGCTGCGAATTTGCAGGGATTTTTTGCAAAAAAACGCGGCATTTACTAAGCCACGCTTTTTAGCAGCAATTATAATCGCCGTCGAAGTTGATCGATTTTAAAATGGACAAATCACCATGCTTTTCTATTGAAAAGCATGGCGATTCTCCATTTCAAAATCAGCATGCATTATTCTATCACTTATCCTGCTGACGCATATACTACTATAAGGCAAAGCATGGCCATGTGTTTGTGGCTATGCTAATCCTTATAGTAGTGTAATGCTACAATGTAATGTGTCCATAATAAAATAAAACATATCCCCCAATAAACATTACAACAATACATTACTTAACAATACATTGTTAAACATGAATAAAATGTAACAAAAGTGTCCCTTACTGTTTATGAACACTATAACGGTGGCCAGCGTTTATAAATGTACAAAAAGTATAGTGTGATTTGAAAATGTGTCTTGTTATGATTTGTTTGGAGTTTCTTAGGTCTTTGAAGTTCTTCTGGTAATGTAGAATGGAGATGCTTGTCAGCTTGCTAGAAGAGGATGGTCCGGTGCTTAAAGATGATCTTCGGCCTCTTCTGGCACTTGACACGACATCCTCCTTCTTCCACTTCTGGAGCACCGCTACTAATCACCAAAGTCCTGGGCTTTTAGCAAATGCGACCTTAGTAAATAGACCCCAATTGATTCTGGGACTAGGCCTTATCTGTGTTGAGTTTATATATTCTCCCCGTGTCTGTGTGGGTTTTCTCCGGGTGCTCTGGTTTTCTCCCACACCAAAAATATGCTGGTAGGTTAATCAGCTGCTAAATAAATTAGCCCGTGTGTGTATGTGTGTGTGTGTGTGTGTGTGTGTGTATGTGTTACAGAACTTAGAATGTAGCTCCAATGGGGCAGGGACTGAGGTGAATGTGAATTATTCTCTGTAAAGCGCTGTGTAATCTGATGCTATATAATAACCTGTTATTAAAAAAAAACATTTGCAGTGCAAAATAACGCACAGCTCTGTTACACCATCTATGGTACTTACAGGTCTGTATCAGGCTTGGATCACATCTCACAAATCTTGTGTTGTGCGAATGCATCCGTGCTACCCAATTGTAACACATCCCCTCTATCCGGACTTAAAATCAATGCTATCAACACTTACCATAGCTTCAACAGAGGTGCAATTTGCAGTGTGTGCCCTTCGATGCTCTGCCATTTTACTTCTAAAGGAATGTTAAAACTTTAGGTAGGATATGGCTATCAGATGTCCGTTGGCTGTTAGCAGAGTGATTGCATGGATGAGGAATATATTTCTTCCTTTTGGGAGATCTAAAAGGGGAGAAAGAATTCACAGTATGCCAAGGCTTGATGACATAATTTGTGTCATCAACCCCCAGCCTTATCCATAATTTCTGTATATGTAGCACCCCTTTCCCCAGCGTAGTGTAAGGGGTAGTTTAATGTGGGAGTTGGTAGCTTCAATGCCTCCACCTGAGTCTTCTGGATGGTGCATATGGTATGTGGACACTTCCTGTTTCCACCAGGGATTGACTTGGGAAGTACCTTGTACCCAACCACATTACTATTTATTAACTGGGACCACACCACAAGTAGAAGGGATGTAAATAGTATTTATTAAGAGCCACTTGGGGAGAGGATAGGCAATGGTTAAGAAGGACTGAGTTGCTGGATGAGAGTAAAAGGGTTGCAAATGAATCAGGATTAATGACAGAAATAGGCATAAAATACAATGGGTTAACCACTCATAATGGCTGCTACACATGCAAACAGTCTCTACAATATGGCCACCAATCATACACACACAGGCTGGCTGCGGCCACACTCACTCTGGGCCTGATCCTTTTCAGCCGATCTGCGCATGCGTCGGGCAGATGTTGGCCGGCGTCACTAGTGCAACGCCCCGATCGTGGATCGGGCGTCCGTAGCAGCGCCGTAGGTACGTTAGTAAGCACAGCGCATCAGTGTAGTTCAGGATCAGGCCCAGTGTCACTGCATTCTAGCTGCCTAGCAAGGTGTGAGAGAGCGCCACCCAGAACCGCGAACACGCTGTCCCTGGAGTAGATATAGTGCTGCCTGGGCAAGTCTCTCTCTCTGCTTTCTTATTTCACAGATTTCTCCTAAGCAGCTCCTATGCAACAATGCAGCACACCTGCTCTCCTCTATACCCATCACTGCAACTCTCACTTCCTCTCTGGGAACTCCTCCCAGCCCCAGAACACAGTGTGGGTGGAGTTCTGTCTCACTACTAATGGCCATAGAAGGTCCTGAAAAGGATGCGTAACTGAGGGCACCCTAACTTTACTGATAGCAGAGCAAGGATAGTAGAGCAGTACTGATAGTCAGGGGGTAGGACTTGAGGAACAAATCTGCTTCATTTGTTTACAGTGACGTGAATCCCAACACTGTCATTGGAGTGGCTTAATGCCAAATGTGTGGCACCAGTCCCTGTTGCTACTAAATGGGGGAGATTTGTCTGCACTTTGAGCTTCAACATTCCAGGAGAGTTGGAAAGTTATTTACTAATGAAGGCAGAACGGAGCATACCAGAGACAGGATTGGTGTGAATGGTTGATGAGTGAGGAATGAAAGTAACATCCATTAGTAGGTTTGAGTGGGACCTTGACTCCAGAAGTTGGAAGGGGTGTGGGTCCCCGCATAGAAAGTCCCAATTGCGAAAAACCTGAGGAGACATTGCAAGCGATCCACAGAGCACCGAGCTTTCGGTGCTCTGAAAAGTGTTAAAAAACAGTCCCCCACTACTTCCCCTAATTCTTACCCTAACCCTCCCCTCTCACTACCCTAACCCTAACCCTCCTTCCTGGCAGCCTGA
>WWET01001103.1:206823-223743 GCA_011038615.1 Limnodynastes dumerilii | reverse complement strand
GAGAACTTCCTGAAGATAAAGGGGCTGATTTAGAGCTGCCCTTACACCTTTTATTAGATGCAAGTATAGACCTTAGTAATACCATGTTGAACTGCAAGGGGAGGCAAATTTATATTGTGAAAGCAGACTTATATTTGAAAGGTGAAACAGAGCACAACTCTATTTTATAGAATGAACATAAAGCTATACAGTATTTGAGTCCAATGAGCAAAAGATAAGTATTTTCCCTGCCTGCAAAAGATTTAAAATTAATGAGCACCCCTTGCTTTGCAAAATGGTATAGCTAAGCTGTACACTTGCACCTGGTTTACCCTTACTCCCAAACAGGGGTGTATATATGGGTCCAGCGCCCCTGGCATTGATCTGCATCTGCGACGCAAACAGGGGTGTATCTATGGGCCCAGCGCCCCTGGCAAAGTAAGGGACTGGCACCCCCCCCATTACCCATTTACTCCCAGTACTCTCATTATGTGCCACCAGCACCTCCCCCCCAGTAATCCCATCATGTGCCTCCAGGCTCCAGCTTCTCCCAGGTTTTCTTACCTTACCTGTGTCCTCCAAGCGGGTCTGTGGCTAGAATTGAAGTCCAGCAGTTGCCGAGACTTTTGAGGGAAATGAAGTCCCGCGGTCACAGAGACATAGCAACCAGCCAGCACTCATTTTAAAAGTATCCAGCCACAGTCTGACTCCAGACCAGCACTGCACTAGGCGACACTATCTCTTAGCTACAGGTGGCATCGCCGGGCAGTGCTCACGCCCCCCCCCCTTTGCCTGGCACCCCTGGCGGGTGCCATCCTGGCCGAGGGGTAGATACGCCTCTGCTCCCAAACTCTGAATCAGCCCCTGAATCTGGTCCAAAGACGAAGGATACAAGCCCGAGGAGGTTTGTAAAGCACATTTCCTCAAGCCCCTCCCCTCAGGCTGATTGGATCCCTAGGACAAAATATGTCAACAATTAAAAAAAACGACCATAATCCCTGCCTTTTCCTAACCTAGGGTTTAACTTGCTTTGAGTTAATTTTTAACCCTCAGTTGCCTTTCATTACTGAAAATGTGTGACTGCTCAAGGTCCTTGCAAGTAATCATAACAAAAATCAAATTGATTCCTGTGATCTGTGCTACTAACACAAGCAATTATTTAATTTGTTGCAGAAAATTCTTGTTAAATCGTCTGTTTGCAATTTAGCCCCCTCCTGTGAGCTTCAGGCGATTCATTTTATCCATAGAGTTTAATGGGACAGACAATGCAGGACTAATCCCAATAGATGTCAGGGCCTTCTAGAAAAAAATAGAAGGTGATCAGTTAGAAGAGAAAATTATGCTTTTCTAATGACTATATTTAAGTCTCTGTTTTATTTAGTAAATACAATAAGTAAATATATTTAGTATGTTAATTGTGTTTCATTTAAAGTAAGTAAATTTAGTTTCACTAATATCTGCTTTGTAGTCCTAGGTTCAGACTGTATGGGTGACTGCTTGATTCACTAAGGGATAATGGGGTAGATCCAGACTTAAGTTGTTTTTACGTTAGTTGGCGTAGCGTATTTACGCTATCGTAAGAACAATGCACTTCTCTAGGCAGTCCCCTCGCTCCTACGTACTTTGCTCAATTTACGTTTGTCAAACCCTACCTTAACTCTGCAAAGCGTGTGCTATGGACGTACGTAATGCATTGACCTACACAACGGTCTAACCCGGCCCATACTGTACGATTTAAATGCCTGCCTCCGACTACACAGCGTAATTCTGGGTGTCGTATGGAAGACACGCCCTTTCGTTTGTATTCACGTTGAAGTTATGTACGATCAGAGTGACGTTGTGTAACATCTGCCTCGCAGTACATAGAAATAGCCGATGTTACGTCAGCGGCTAGAGTAAAAACGCTAGCGTACGTAGCTCAGGACTTGGGCCAATGTGTAGCTGGGCTTGCATCAGAGTTTTAGTGTATGTAAATAGTTTTTAGTCCAGTGTAAGCCCCATAAAACCTGCCTATGCAATTTCATGTGATGTGGTTACATGGTGGTCAGCTAATTATATACAACTGTGACACTTCTAAGTGCATCAACCAGATTCAGATAAATTAACTACAAAGGGCCGGATCCAGAACTACGACCTTCTTCCATAGACGGACGTAATTCAATAAACAGTAGCTACTGCGCATGCGTAGTAGCTATTGTACGTAATCTGCGTATCGTTTCGATACGTAGATTGCGTATATGCGCTCTAAAAGACCCCATATACGCAATCTACATATCGAAACAATACCCAGATTCTATGGATCTATGGAAGACGGACGTAGTTCTGGATCTACCCCAAAATGTCAAATACATGAAAACATGTATTACCAAATTTGTTAAAATATTTGTTTTTTTTGTAATATACACATTACTCATCTCAGGATAATTGCAAAATCATTGGGCCAGATCCAGAACTAAGTACGACAGCAAAGTTACGCAAGCAGCTTGCGTAACTTCGACTGTTTGTACGTTCTGCGCATGCACACAGCAGATGTTACGCATTGTACCTCTGGATGGTCGTAACTATTATGTAACTACATAGGAAGGGGCGTGTCAACCCTACGCTAGCTGTAATTACGCAATGGAGGCGGAGGGAGCCATTTAAATTGTACAGTATGGGCTGGGTTAGGCAGTTACGACCGTCAGGACGCTACATATGAGCATGGTTATGCTTGGAAAAGCTATGGTAGGGTTTGGTAGTCGTAAAACAAATAAATTACGAGCGACTGAGGGGAGTGCACGGGGGAGTGCATAGTACTTACGATCGTGTAAATACGCTATGAGATCTTACTTAAAGTGCACTTAGCTCTGGATCTGGCCCATTGTGACCACAAACTTTTACAGTCAACATACAGTACAGAACTCTGCATCAGGTTCTTTGTGTGTGTGTCAGATTGGATAAGACTAACCACATGACCTCTAGCAATGAAATACCTGTGGAATCAACTATACAGAGTAAGGGTTAGGCTGTAGGGCTTATGCAGAACACAAAGCCTATCACTTTATTTTGTCAGTATTGAAATAGTACACTTTCTACTTCATTGTTTTTGGTTTATAAAGTGCTGTGGTAATCAGAGATTATGATCATTATGATCATGATCAGAATGTGTTTTTGCCAGAATACATATATACCATTGTCTGTTCTGGTCATAAGTTTGAATCCCGGACTAGGCCTTATCTGTATGGAGATTGTATGTTGTCCCCGTGTCTGCGTGGGTTTCCTCTGGGTGCTCTGGTTTCCTCCCACATGCCAAACCATATAGCAAAAACATATTGGTAGGTTAATTGGCTGCTGACTAAATAAACCCGTGTGTGTGTGTGTGTGTGTGTGTGTTTATGTGTAGAGGACCTTAGTATGTAGCTCCATTAGGGGCAGAGACTGATGTTAATGTCTAATGGCGTCTGTGGACAATTTGTGGAGCTAAATAAATAAGCGATAATAATAATTCCACACTGTAACAAGAAGACCTACAAAGTATCTCTCTTCTGATTGGCACTGGCACTTCTCCGGGAATAGCTTGGAAAGGTGTTATAAGAACGCAAAGATGGTATTCCCAGTAAGTCCTGCATCCAGTGCTGTTTAGACTATGTATTAGACTATGTATTAGACTATGTATTTAGACTATGTATTAGACTATGTATTAGACTATGTATTAAACTATGTATTTAGACTATGTATTAGACTATGTATTAGACTACGTATTAGACTATGTATTTAGACTATGTATTAAACTATGTATTTAGACTATGTATTAGACTATGTATTAGACTATGTATTTAGACTATGTATTAGACTATGTATTAGACTATGTATTAGACTATGTATTTAGACTATGTATTAGACTATGTATTTAGACTATGTATTTAGACTATGTATTAGACTATGTATTAGACTATGTATTAGACTATTTAGTTTCCTGCTTCAGGAAATGAGACAGAAGATTTTTTAGGAAGTGACATTGTTTGATTTTTATTTTATTTGTGTGTGTGTGTGTGTGGAGGGGGGGGAGGTTATATTACAAATTATTGTAGAGCTTCATATTCCAGTATATTGAAGACATTTTTCATACTACTTATGCACATGTATCTCTGCTACTCAGTTTACATCAGTTCTGGTTGCTGCAATGACAACAACTAATTCAATAATGATACAGCAGATACAGCATTCTTTCCTGCACTGTCCATGCTCTCCCCTCCACTCTGTCACTGCTCTCTCCTCCACTCTGGCTCTCCCATCCCCTCCACTCTGTCACTGCTCTCTCCTCCACCCTGTCCATGCTCTCCCCTCCACTCTGTCACTGCTCTCTCCTCCACCCTGTCCATGCTCTCCCCTCTCCTCTGTCACTGCTCTCTCCTCCACCCTGTCCATGCTCTCCCATCCACTCTGTTACTGCTCTCTCCTCTGCTTTGTCACTGCTCTCTCCTCCACCCTGTCCATCCTCTCCCCTCCACTCTGTTACTAATTTCTCCTTCGCTCTGTCCATGCTCTTTCTTCTGCTTTGTCACTGCTCTCTCCTTGGCTCTGTCCATGCTTTCTCCTCTGCTCTGTCAGTGCTCTCTCCTTCGCTCTATCCATTCTCTCTCTTCTGCTCTGTCCTTGCTCTCCTTCGCTCTATCCATGCTCTCTCCTCTGCTATGTCAGTGCACTCTCTTTCACTCTGTCCATGGTCTATCCTCTGCTCTGTTAGTGGTCTCTCCTCCGCTCTGTCCATACGTTCTCCTCTGCTCTGTCCTTCCTCTCTCCTCCTCTCTATCACTGCTCTCCCCTCTGCTCTGTCTATACTATCTTCTTCACTCTGTCACTGTTTTCTCATCTGCTCTTTCCATCTTCTCTTATACAAGAGTTAACAGAGTTAATTGCTGGTACTCTAAACATCAAGCTCATATACCACACTTGTTATTGGAGATACCTATATAGGAGTTGGAAATGTTAAAGTACTGAAGTCTGTTTGTGTGAGTGGTTAAAATGCACATGCATAGATGTCTGAATAGTGTGGCCCAGAGCTTGAGGATCTTTCAATCTTTTGCTGGGGTATCCAGTTGCATGAAAGATGGAAACCTGGATCCTGTCCATGCCACCCAACTTGGTGGGAGGAACAGCACATTACATGGTATTTATTGCACTTATGCATTTATCTGTATTCCATCTAGCTGTATCCTTATTTGATATGTGTATAACAAGGAAGATCAATATCAAACATCACTTTAAATGCTCACAATTCCATGACTATTAACCAGGGGCTGGATCCAGACTTAAATAAGTGCTTGAACTTAGTTACTCCTGGGCTAAACCATGTTGATTGCAGGGGGAGTCAAGTTAATGGTATTCTTTGCATGCAGGGATATATCTTTGAATTGTTTACTGCACACAGATACTGACCAGCTTTACTATCACACTGTTATTTAGACTTGGGATAGGAAACATCACCTCTCTACTCTAATACTGTTTGCAACAGATGAAATATGACTCCCCAGCAATCAACATGGTTTAGCCCAGGAGTAACTCATTTCAAGCACTTACTTAAGTCTGGATCCAGCCCCAGATGTCTAGGAGCTTGAGCTATAATTTCATTGTTGTCTCCTATACCCAGTTGTCCTTAGCATGCATCAGGACGCTCATGTTGCAAATTAACCTTCACCATTATTTAGATTTTGTGTACAAATATATGAACAAATTCCCAATGAGTTCATATTTTTATATATTCTAAACATTTCTTTAACCTCAGTTCTTAGTCAATTAAAATAAAATCTATATGTAAAATATGTCCTATTATTTTAAATTATTATTTATTTAAAATAGTGGAACATATGGTAGAGGCAGTAAATACCCACTAGGCTGGTTTAAAATCATTGAGAATCACTGGCAAAATGGGCCAATGTTGGGTTGCATCAAGGTACAGACAGGAAAATGTCTCTGTACTCTGTGTTCTGACACACTCGGTGACTCAGCGATGCTCAATGTACCCAGGAGACTAGTTTGTCAGATCTTCCTGTAACATGAACGGACTGTGCACTCCATCTGATGCAATGCATTATGGATTGGGTTGTTTAATGTCCTCACGCTTAAGACTGTTGACAATTTAAAAAAAAAAAACAACAAGTGGATCTTTTATTGTGTTTTTGCTTCGATAAAAGATGTCACATGTAATGGTCCTGTAAGATTTAAAACTGATGATATGGCTCATGCAGGAAAAGCCAGGGAGGGAAGAAAAGGCTTTTTCCTTTGGGCTTTCTGACAAAGGGAATTAAAAGAAGAGCACAGAGGCTGTCATCTATTCCATTTAGAGTCCTGACAGAATAACACAGGCACAAAGAAAAAAAACACACAAACTGACAATATGCAGTAAACAGCATCACAATCAAATGACAATGACAGCTTATGCAATGTTGTCATTTACCAGCATGTTGGTCCATTGAATTACTCGGTCTTCTATGTATTTTGGTGCACAGAAAAGCCAGATAGCCCAACACGTTGTTTTTCACAGGGACCAGTACATTTTACCAAACCTGCTATAAGACATGAACAAATCTTTATCTAATTAGAAACTAGATATAAGTGACAATTCATACAAATTGAGCCTTGTGACTGGCTATTTCCTACAGATGTGTATTTCCAGTTTTACAATACTCTTCTGTACTTCACCATTCTTTTCCACTCTGTATGTGTACAGTCACATGTTGCAGAGTTTATATTGTATAGATGGAGAAGGGACAATGATGGAGAATTCTTTCTTCTGCGGGAGGTTGTTGAAACAAAGGCCGACATTTTACTGATAAAATTGGAATAATATATATCCATAAGCAGAATAAGGCAGATGCATATTTTTAGGAGTGGATTAACTGCGCACACGTAGTCATTTTTTCAACGCAAATTATATAGTATTTACTACGTAAGTACTTTAGGCACGGACTTGTGAATCACACTTAGGTACATGCGTACGGGGGGCGTGGTTTTTTTCCGTACGTTTGAAGTTACGTGAAAGTGGATGGGGGGGGAGACATTTAAATGGGCTTCTGAGGGCGCGGTTAGTAAGATATGCACATACAGAAGAAACATACACCCGTAAGTACACACGTAGAGTTAAGGGTGCCCTATGGAGGCGAAAGCCAATGAAAAGTCGGACGTGCTAGAGAAGTGTCATGGGTGTGGCCTTGCTATATGTGTGTGTGTAAAAACGTGCACGTAGGAAACACACATCTGTGAATCTGGTCCTACATCTCTAAAACATGTTTTTTTGTTCTTTTATATCCTTAATATGTTCTCCAAACACAATAATGTTGTTGAATGACCAAGACTCAGGCTCCACATTGACAATAAGGTTTCTTTCTCTGCTCATGCACCAAAATGTACCATTCAATTCATTTTAATTAAAGCTCTTAAAGCATTCTGCTTTCAGAGCTTCATTAACGGGGACAAGGAGCCCAAGGCAATGTCCAATACATCTGACTTTGAAATGTTATCTTATCATTTTTTTTTTATTTCATAAAATTTTTTATACCTAAACATCCACAACTCTTCTTTTTTTTCCTTAGAAATAACAAACAAAGATAAGAATACCCAGGTACATATTTATTTATTAATGTTGTGGGAAAGGAAAAGTGGACACGTTGCCCATAGCAATCAATCAGATTCTAGTTCTCATTTTCTTATTACATACTAGAAAATGTCAGCTAGAATCTGATTGGTTGCTATGGGCAACATCTCCACTTTTCCTTTCCCACAGCTTAGTTAACGTGGCCCCACATCTTTCCTACTAGACAACCATCACAGTGGCCTTTTCTCTTTATTTGCTTTGCAGTATATAAAATTTCAGGTCCAGACATCAGACACACAGACAATTTCTTGTTTAAAGTAGTAGGAGGTTTTGACTTTTCCAGAAAAAATGTGCACAACATAAACCTTTGCAATTTAACTATATTCAACATTTCTCACAACGCTTTTCCTAGCTGTAAGTTGGCCGGTGATTATCTTGTTTAGTTTTTTCAAATCACCGTAAGGAGAAGAGAAGGTTTTAACCTTGTAGAAATAATGAAGCCAGGTGTCGTATTTGCATAAAAAAATGTAATTCACAAACTGTTTGCTAAAGCACTTCACAAACTATAGCTTTCTGCAAGATGCAGGCTTATTAGCAAAACACAGTCATTATTAGTAGACCAAATGTGGCATAAAAGCTTTGCCGGATCCTGCCTGTGGGGACAGCCCTGTTGCATTCTGTTGTACAGAGCAGATCAATGTATAATTGGTGCTTTTGTAAAGAAGCATATGAATTAACAATGCAGAACATAAAAGCCTATCCTTATCCTAATCCTATATTCTGATCACGTTGTCAAACTGGAAGAAAAGCTGAAGATATGTACACACATCCATGTACACAAGCAGTGCTGGATGAACATGTACATAAGTGTAACACGGCTGTATGTTTGCTACTTGCGTCTAATCAACAGATAACAAATTTGGAATCATGGTCCAGATCCAGACCCCTCACATGCTTTACGCATAGACGTATCTATAATGAGTGCAGGGTGTGCAGTGCACACGGGCCCCTCAGAACAGTGGGCCCTGTGGCATTCATCCTACACCCTAGTCCGCATATCAGAGTTGGCAGGGAAAGGGGGTCCCATTCGGCCTCTATTTCTTCCATCTAAGATCTTCCGGAGGGAAGAAATAGTTGCCGAATGCGGTGGGACTGTCCCGATTCACGGGCCTAAAAAGGGGTTGTGCTTAAAACGCAGTTAGGCCCTGCCCCTTTTGAGGTCCGCGAATCGGGACAGTCCTGTTTCAGGGTAAGGGGGGGGGCATGTGCAAATCCTGCACCAGGGCCTCCTCACTTCTTAAAACGCTTCTGGTTTTATGTACGTGCAGGAGTCTGAAATTACACAAGGAAGAGAGGAATGCACATCCGCTTTTTCGGCAGAAGTTCTGGACATTTATGTGTCCACAACCCTACCTTAACTTTTACGCAATTATCTACGCAACTGGTATTCCCTGTCTCCGACCCTTAATTTGCATGTCTAACATCTGGTGCGTGCATGCGCCAATATTACTTTATTAGCCGCATGTAGTCATATCTTTTGCACTAGCTTGACAAATGGTGCACCCATTACTGATGCAATTATACGCACGCACGTAGCAAGGCAACACCCACCAACACCCCTGACACTCCCCTCTCCCGGCTGTACAATCGTAGACTTACACCTCCATAGACCACTCTGATCTTTAAGTGTGTACTTATGTGCGTATATGACTTCCGTGCGTGCGATTCAGCATAGCCACGCCCTCATGCATTCATTTAAATGCCTCCCCCCACCCACTTTCATGTAAATTTTCAAGTACGTATTTATACGCTACCCATCCATACGTATGTCCCCAAGTGCGATTCACATGTTTATGCCTAAAGCACGGATCTCTGAATACGGCCCTACGTGCAGATAGTGTATATAGTAGATAGTGTATATGTGGCCTGGAAACAACCTTAAATACGCAACTCTATGTGTGCAGAATAGAGGATTGCGTGTAAGGGCTAAACCCAGCCCTTTCTGTACGATTTAAAAGCCAAAGGCCACAAACCACGTGTGTCTCGTAACCCATCATACGTATCTCTCACGTGTCGTCTATATTATTGTCAAATTTGCTATTGTCGCCATAGCATCTGGAAGCACAGACAAGTACAGCAGTATTATCACTCTGATTTATTTTGTTTGTTTCTACATTTCTTATTTTTATGCAACATTTGTATAATTTTAGATTGCTGTTAGTCATTTGTTTTAGTTTATTGTTATTGTTTTGATTTGTAATCTTCTCCAAAAATAACATTGTATGTAATTAATACAAAATATTAATATACTTAGAAAAAACAAGGTATGCAGTGAAGAATGCTTCACACCTGAGTGGTGAGAAATGGAAGTGATACTAGATCCCCGGCAGCTGTGTCTTCTGTTCCCTGGTTTCGGTCACACCACATTGCCTTCTTTGTCTTTGTGCTTCTGGAATAACTTTTTTTTTAGCAATTCTGTTTCCTATTCCAGTTCATGGCTGCATGAATACCGCTTTTTGGGAGCACAAGTAGACAACATTATTATAACAATGGGCTGGATCCAGACTTAAATAAGTGCTTGAAATTAAGAGAGGAAAGTTACTCCTGGACTAAACCATGTTGATTTCAGGGGAGTCATATTTCAGCTGTTGCAAACAGTATTATAGTTCAGAAGTGATGTTTCCTATCCCAAGTCTAAATAACAGTGTGATAGTAAAGCTGGTCAGTATCTGTGTGCAGTAAGCAATTCCAAGATATATCCCTGCATGCAAAGAATACAATTACCTTGACTCCTCCTGAAATCAAAATGGTTTTGCCCAGATGTAACCTTACTCTCTTAGGGCCATATTCAGTTTTTTCTCCCAACCGCAATTATACGCACGCATGTAGCAAGCCACCACCCACACCCATGACACTCCCCCTCTCACGGCCGTGCTATCATAGACTTACACCTCCATAGACCACTCTGTTATTTACGTGTGTACTTACGAGCGTATATGAATTCTGTGCATGCGTGTATTGTATGTTACTTGCGTAAATAAAGTTACTACACATGCGCACTTAAACATGCCTAAAAGTACGTACGCAACTCTGCAGGACAACGTATCTGTGAGTACGGCTCTTCATTTCAATCACTTACTTAAGTCTGGATCCAGCCCAAAGTGACTATTTTGTTGATTAAAGTTCTTTATATTCATTTTCTTAAATACAAGGGCACAGGGGAAACACAGAAAGAATGTCCTTAAGGATGGCCATATGGGAATTTAAGAGCAAGCAATAAACAGCAAACGGCATACCGTCCAGTCATCCATTCAGCACACAAGTACACCATAATGAAATAAAGAGACGGACACCAATAGCTGGGTTTAAAAAGGGAACACGGTATTTATTTATTTATTGATTAACCTAACTGGCTGACTTTTCTCACGCCAGTCTAAAACAGTTAGGTGGCCCAATAGCAAGTGGGAGGCTCAGCAAATGTAACTTCCACAGAGGTCCACGACCTTGACCTCGGCGCCCCCCTGCCTGATTCTTTAGCAAGACACTCGACCTGTTCCTAGTAGGGCCTAACCGTGACGGTTCAGACGCCTTCGCCCAAAGGTTGTGTTGCTATTGGATCAGAGCTACCCCCGTTCCCACCAGGAATAAAACCCCCTGCGCCAACCTTATTTGCTGAGCCCTCCACTGCTACCACCAACCATGCTCCGTCTGAAAAGAAAAGATTAATAACACAGAACTTAAAATTTACAGGGAGGGAGGGAGGGAAGGTGAATCTTCTACCACGAGTGCCCCACTCCAACCTCTATTGGTCCTATATATAAGCTACCTAACTCCCCCTACTTGCTAAGATCCTACCTCCGACCCATACTAACTATCTCCTAACTAACCCACCCCTAAAACTTAACCCCTTGTATGCTGCATGTCTTACTAAGTCACCTGCCTGCTATTTATGGTCCTGCGGCCCTATGGGGTCCTTGGTCCCTTCAAAAGAAGAGTTTACAATGCAGTCACCTGAAGATATCCTCAAGACTTTACTAATGCATACATTCTCAACAGGGAAGGTTATTTAGATAAAATACTTTTATCTTGTTTAGGAAAAGGTGACATAAATATATTGAAAAGAAAAGGTTGGACAAGATTCTCCTTGCTATTGGTGTTCATTTCTCTTCAGTGTATAGGCATTAACAGGGCGGCCATCAGGAGGGGACAGCCGGGCTTAGTCCCAGGCCTCCTCTCTGTATTTTTTTTTTTTTTTGCCAAAAATGTACTGTAGCCTCCAAGTTTAAGTACTAGCACCTTCTGTATTGTAAGGTTATGGTAAGAGCCCTAGGGCTGGTTGTAACTAGCAGGGATCTCATACAGTATTTTTGAGCCTCACCATCTTTTGGTACCAGGCCTGGTGCCATCTGGCCAGGAGCTGAGGGGAATTATGATGGGGGCCCATGTGCTGTGCATGCCCCCGTTATTTTTACCCCAGTTCAGACTGGTAAAGCTTAATGCTGCTTGTCTGCGAATGTGGGGGACTCAATGGGCCTGATCCAGACCTAGGCCCGCCGCCGTAGTTACAGCGGGCGTATGCGTAAGATCAGCTGTTTAGCCGATCTGCGCATGCGCCGAGCAGATGTTGCCCGGCGTAGTTAGGGATTTTCTTTATTGGTTTGGATAGGGCGTCCGTAACTGCAGCGTAGTTATGGATGAAGGGGGCGTTCCTAGGTTATAAACACTGTAACTACGCTGCAGTTAGGGAAGGTAGGCGGGGGGAGATAGGGTAATGAGACCGGGAGGGCAGGGTTAGTTAGTTACGCTCCGGTCCGGGCGTAATTACACTCTGTTACGCCGGCTGAAGTTAGGGTAGCCTTCAGCTGGCATAACAGAGTGTAATTAAGCCGGACCGGAGGAGTGTCAGGGGGAGTGCATCGATGTTACGCTGTGAGTTAGTACGCGTAGCGTAAGGTCACCTAAGGTTACCACAACGTCATTGTGCAGCACGCACCGCGGGGAGACAGCCGGAGGCAGAGCTGCGGGGAAGAGAGCCAGACACAGACGCAGGGACCGCCGGAGGGACAGCAAAGGTAAGTTAAATGTAGGATTTTTTTATTTTATTTTTTTGCACTCGAGTATATACGGTAATTCATAATGACATTTTCAGCATTTTAGGGTGACTGTTAGTAAATCTATGGTGTGAAATAGAATCTGTGAAATCTATCTGTGGTTAATAGATTGTCTTTACCCATGGACCTAGTGTGCTGCCACTTCTATAAGGACCATCTTTCTCTGTCCTTCCCCTACCCGTTCCCATTTTTCTATTGTACCCAGGGTTCCACAGCGGTCGTACCCCAATTTTACTGTTTTTGCTTAGGTTAAGGTACTCTCTACCTACGATTTCTTTAAATAGGTCCAATCCTTTCCTCCCCATCACCCCGCTTTTTCCCCAATTTTATCATTCATACTCATTTTCTTATCAATGTAAAAGGGTAGATGAGGGGCCAGATTTACGAAGCTGCAGGTTTAGAAAAGTGGAGATGTTGCCCATAGCAACCAATCAGACTCTACTTTCCTATTACAAACTAGGGAATGTCAGCTAGAATCTGATGGGTTGCTATGGGCAACTTTTCCACTTTTCCAACCACGCAGCTTAGTAAATCTGGCCTGAGGTGTGTTTTAGAGATTTACTAAGCTGTGGGTTTGGAAAAGTGAAGATATTGCCCATAGCAACCAATCAGATTCTAGCTCTCACTTTCTTATTACATACCAGAGAATGCCAGCTAGAATCTGATTGGTTGCTATAGGCAACATCATCTCCACTTTTTTAAACCCGCAGCTTAGTGAATCTGTCCCAAAGCGTAATATTTGTTTAATATAATACAAGAAAATAAAGCATTCACTCAGCTCTTCAGTTACACTATACACAAACTAAACCTATGCACTAAGGGTACAGTTGCATATAGTTCAATGAGAGATTATTCAATGGGAACCTGAGGTAGAGGCATAAGGGTGTCACTTGCTGAGAGGGGTGGCCAGGTCAGGTGACAGGGGCGGGGTATTGGCAGAGCCATAACTGTGAGAGCAACTTGTGCCCTCTTTCCGGGTCTTGCTAAGTGCAGTTGCTGATAGTGCAGACGGAGGACACCATCCACTCTGCACATTCGTGGACAGTTGTTGTTCAGACCCTGAAGCCAGACAGAGTGAACGAAGCAGAGATATTGAGGAAGTTGGACTGCAGATGGAACATAAAACACACAAATGCACACGGTCATTTAGCAGCACTTCCAAAAGTCGCTGTTGGTATCGACACCAGTTTCTTGTTTTTTTTTTCAATTGTGAAAATGAGCTGATTGTGACTCCGCTTTACGTACATGCGGAGGTCTGAAAGTACGCAAGGTAGAGGGGAGTGCACGCCCCCATCACTCCCCTCTATCCATAATAGTTCTGGACACTTACCTTAACTTTTACACATTGATCTGGGTCTGTACGGACACAGATCAATGCATTTCCCGCCCCTGACCCTTCATTTGAATGCCTATCCCCACCTGTATGGCAGGGATACGACATGCGTGCCTGAAGCGTCGACCCCTTCATGGTATCTTCTGATGTACGGAATTTAGGTCAGTACGTCTGAAGGTACACATGACTAACGTCTGGCGTGCACATGCACCAAAGTAACTTGTCTGGGGAGTTATGCAAATGATCTGCGTAAGTCCCCTAATGTTATTAGTTCTGGATCCGGTCCAATGAGAAGGTGGACGTGAGCATCAGTCAGTCCACGCCAGAATGACTTATTTACTATTATTAATGTAACTTGATATTTTCAATGACTTTTACAATTACTTAAAATAGACTACAGTTCATCTTCTAATGATCAGAAAATACCACGATATAAAACACACATTATAGTCTTTTTTAATCAATGTCCACACCAGAAGAATATAAAATAAAGTATAAAAGATAAAAATAATGCAGTCCATCAAATCATTTGTCTTGGATTCGTCTATACCCATATTTCATATTGGAATCTCCACTTCTGATTGGATCGTCCTTGGTCCAGATCTAGACTTTGACTATAAGAGGAAAACAATCAAACATTACACCTGTGCAAAACCATGAATTTCAGGAGTCATATTAATAGTCTTTGCATGCGGAGAGAACACTTTGCTTTTGTTTATTGCATGCAGATACTGACCAGCTTTTAAACTGCTATTTAGACTTGAGCTTGGAAACTTCACCTCTCAACTCTAATCTCCAGATTTACTAAACTGCAGGGTTTGGAAAAGTGGAGATGTTGCCCATAGAAACTAATCAGATTGTAGCTGACATTCTCTAGTATGTAATAGGAAAGTGAGAGCTAGAATCTTATTGGTTGCTTTGGGCAACATCTCCACTTTTCCAAGCTCGCAGCTTAGTAAATCTGGCCTTAATAGTGTTTGCGGTAGACAAAATTTTTCCTCCCCTGAAATGTAAAAGGTTTTGCCCACGTGTAACTTTCCACCTGATATTTCCTATTCCTTTTTTTTTTTTTATTCTGGACCTATGTCCGTAACTTTGATTGAGGGAGGGCGAAACGGCACTCTCTAGAATACCTCTCTAACCTGCCAGTGAGCAGACATAAGGAGGTCCCTGAGGAAACTGCAGGATTATATGCCAAACATCAAGACATTGAATGTGTGAATACATTACCAGTGTGTGTGAACTCCCAAGTCATTATGTATGTGATTCACCGCTGAGAACATCCCTTTTTCAACAGGGCCGTTTTCTAGTCCCCATTTTCAAGGAGACAGCGTTAGCGAATGTTCCTGCCCTGCCGCAGACAAGTAAGCACAAATCTCTATTTCCCCAACCCTTATGCAAATCCTCACCCTAACCTTCCCTTCCAGCCGGGTGTGGGTCGCCGTTATGAACGGCCCTTTTTTAAAAGGTCTGTTTTCTCTCAGCCAGTTGCAAACTGAAAGGAGAAGCAATCGATCGAAAGTAAGAAAGAAAGAAGATGCTGGATGGTGAGTATGAATGTTACGCCAACCCTTACCCTAATCCCTGCCTTAACCCTAACTCTCCCTTCCCGCAGTCTAACCCTAAGACTACCCTGCTAAACTACATCCCTCCCCACAGCCTAACCCTAAGACTACCCTGCTAAACTACATCCCTCCCCACAGCCTAACCCTAAGTCTCCCCTTTTCCCATCCATCCCCTCCCCACAGCATGAAACTAAGTCAAAACAAGCACAAAAATCCATTCACATTCATATTAGCACCACATTCAGCTGAAGGATACTTTTACTATGGCACTACTGGATACTAGCACTGCTTTAATAACTTCCATTCTGAAAACACTGACTTCCACTATCTTTGAAATTCTAACAGTATTTCTCATTATATCTGCCTGTGTCTGGTCAATGTCATTGCCATCACAATTACATTATGGCACACAGCTTACAGCTAACACGAGACCCAATTTATTATAAAACAGAATATTATAATGCAGTCCTGTCAGTCAAATAATGTGTTAGTGAAAGTGTGCACCTGCCATTTCTCATAAGAGAGCGTTCCTGTAATATGCTAATAAGCCCAGATAGAGGTTTCTTGCAATCCTTGACCTTATGTGGCAGAGGATTATAGAAGCCTTTTCTACTCCACCAAAATAATTATAATAAAAATTAACGTGTTCATATTACTATCTACTTAAATAATTGTCACATATAAGGGAGTCACATACTAAACCCCTTTCTACAAAGAGAATTTGTATTTTGTATAAGTGGTTGTTTTGATAAGGGGTTGGTGTATCAGTATTATAAAGATTTTGCACCTAGATATGTGGTCAGTGCCTCTACCTGAGGCTGTACTGTAATAGGACATGTCTTCAGAGCACGAGGAATCATAAGTGACCACCAGGGGGAGACTCAAGGAGATCTATGCCTCACCCACACAATAAATTAGACCACAATTAGACTACAATGTACAAAGCAGATTATAAAAAGTTATTGTTTGTTACAAAGGAAACTTACTAGGCAATATGTAAAGCATAAAAATTGACCTTAATTGAATCTCAGTGTGCATAAAGATATGTACTATATTTACTATTATAATAAAGATAAATAAATACTTTCACCTGCTTAAATTTTTATAGTAATGAATTTTTATTTTTCCTAATGTTGTTTAATCAATAACTTCTATGAGCTTCACATAAATTACCTCTATGTATATATACATTACTTTTTCTCCACTTTATCTCAGAAAACCTTAAACTTTAATAAGCAGTTATAATTGACTGTACAAACTTTAAATAAATTCCCTATGTGAACAAATTGTATATAGTTTTCTTCAAACTTCCCTCTCCCATCATCCTTCACTTCTCCCATTCCTCCATTTGCTAGAGGG
>WWET01001103.1:191888-206798 GCA_011038615.1 Limnodynastes dumerilii | reverse complement strand
GGGAAATGTAGTTTTAGTTCTGCAGGCACATTGGCTACAATAGCCTTGCATTTACATAAAGAAACACAATAAATGATATCAAGAACAAGGAAGAAGTGCATTGAAATGATTTGCCTGTAAAATGCCTGTGCCGATGTTGTTACAGATATCAAAGATACTCTGCAAAATATCCAGCATGTTCCATACCTTGTGATGTTAAGTTTTCCCATTTTAATAGCAGAATTCAGCAAAAACGAGCTCATGAGTGTCCTCAAACCAGCTATATTAACAAACTATGGGCCTGATCGGAGGTGTGAGTAATTCAGCACACTGCTAGCATACCAAACATCCATGCACAAAACATAGGTGGGCTGCGTGCAATACAAATGCCTGCACGATGGTAGCTCTGCAAGACTATGTGACTACAAGACATAACAATAACATACAGAACAAAGCACCCAAGCTCATTGCAGCTATGTGAGCATAGATGTTGTGTAAGAGCAGGGTACTACTCTGTAATGTATACTGGAAATGGTGGTTATCAAAGTGCGGGCACTTCAGTCACAATATCTAAGCATTAAAACTACATCCCAGAATTCTACTTTTTATAGAAGGACTATGGCAGATCACTACTGGAAGTAATCCTAGACTGTAAGCTTGTCTGCGGGGCCCTCTTACCCACCCAGTCTGTTTGTTACTACCCAGTCTTGTTCTATAATGGTTGTTTTCTGAGCATCTGTCCCTTTCTGAAATAAGCTAAAGGAACAAAAACCTTTTTTTGATTGGTTTCTTTGAATAAACACAAAAAGCTGCGCAACAATTGCTAATTTGCTAATTGGGGCATTATGATATATATAGACAGCACCCTAAGATACTAATACAAGAGGAACTGGGTTGTACTGTACAAGCTTTAACTCTTTCCTATGTCACTTTCACAACTTGTCCTTGTAACGTTATAGAACTGGGGACACATCCAGATTTACAGGTCAGTGTAAGGGTAAGTACCACAGAGGTGTAACTAGGGTAAATTGAAGCTCCCCCTTAATTAAGTTTTTATTGACATCTCACATTTATGCTTCCCTCCCATCGTGCGGTGTGAAAGGGGGCCTGGTCAACTCACTGGGGGTGTGGTCAAACCACTGGGGGTGTAGTCAAACCACTGGGGGCACAGCTGTGCATCCAAGTTTAAATCACTTTATATATGCACTTATACACACACATATACACACACATTAGATATACTCTAGACAGTGCCCGATTTGCCTATACATCTCCCCCTTTCATCATCTGTCCATTCTCATCATCCCCCTTCCCCCATCATTTCCCTATTCTCATCATTTCCAGCTCACCAATATTCATGTCTCTCCAGTTCCCTCGGGATCCCCGTCATTTGTCTCAAGCCCCCCCCCTCCAGGATCCCCATCATTACTAGCCCCCAGTACTTCCATCATGTGCCACCAGCCCCCCAGTACTTCCATCATGTGCCACCAGCCCCCCATTACAACCTACCATCATGTGCCACCAGCCTCCCAGTGCTCCCATCATATGCCACCAGCCCCCCCAGTACTCCCCATCTAGTACTCCCATCATATGCCACCAGCCCCCCCCCAGTACTCTCATCATGTGCCACCAGCCCCCCCCCGTACTCCCATCACCTTACTTGTGTCTTCCTCCACAGCGCTCTCTCTCTTCCTCCTCCACGTTCATACAGGAAGTTCCTGTATGTGTCTCCAGCCCCCCCAGTATTCCCATCATGTCTCCAGTCCCCCCAGTACTCCCATCATGTGTCTCCAGCCCCTCCAGTACTCCCATCATGTGCCACCAGCCTTCCAGTACTTCCATCATGTGCCACCTGCCCCCCATTACTCCCATCATGTGTCTCCAGTCCCCCCAGTACTCCCATCATGTGTCTCCAGCCCCTCCAGTACTCCCATCATGTGCCACCAGCCTTCCAGTACTTCCATCATGTGCCACCTGCCCCCCATTACTCCCATCATGTGTCTCCAGTCCCCCCCAGTACTCCCATCATGTGTCTCCAGCCCCCACCCAGTACTCCCATCATGTGTCTTCAGCCACTCCAGTACTCCCATCATGTGCCACCAGCCTTCCAGTACTTCCATCATGTGCCACCTGCCCCCCATTACTCCCATCATGTGTCTCCAGTCCCCCCCAGTACTCCCATCATGTGTCTCCAGCCCCCACCCAGTACTCCCATCATGTGTCTTCAGCCACTCCAGTACTCCCATCATGTGCCACCAGCCTTCCAGTACTTCCATCATGTGCCACCTGCCCCCCATTACTCCCATCATGTGTCTCCAGTCCCCCCCAGTACTCCCATCATGTGTCTCCAGCCCCCACCCAGTACTCCCATCATGTGTCTTCAGCCACTCCAGTACTCCCATCATGTGCCACCAGCCTTCCAGTACTTCCATCATGTGCCACCTGCCCCCCATTACTCCCATCATGTGTCTCCAGTCCCCCCCAGTACTCCCATCATGTGTCTCCAGCCCCCACCCAGTACTCCCATCATGTGTCTTCAGCCACTCCAGTACTCCCATCATGTGCCACCAGCCTTCCAGTACTTCCATCATGTGCCACCTGCCCCCCATTACTCCCATCATGTGTCTCCAGTCCCCCCCAGTACTCCCATCATGTGTCTCCAGCCCCCACCCAGTACTCCCATCATGTGTCTTCAGCCACTCCAGTACTCCCATCATGTGCCACCAGCCTTCCAGTACTTCCATCATGTGCCACCTGCCCCCCATTACTCCCATCATGTGTCTCCAGTCCCCCCCAGTACTCCCATCATGTGTCTCCAGCCCCCACCCAGTACTCCCATCATGTGTCTTCAGCCACTCCAGTACTCCCATCATGTGCCACCAGCCTTCCAGTACTTCCATCATGTGCCACCTGCCCCCCATTACTCCCATCATGTGTCTCCAGTCCCCCCCAGTACTCCCATCATGTGTCTCCAGCCCCCACCCAGTACTCCCATCATGTGTCTTCAGCCACTCCAGTACTCCCATCATGTGCCACCAGCCATGGTTTAGCCCAGGTGTAACTTTAAGTTCTTATTTTCAATCTCTGAATCAGGGCCATTAGGTCCGAGTCTATCATATATCATGTTCATAATTCTAACAATATACTGTTTAATATACAGTATACAGTGTGCCCTTTATTACATGTGTTTCCTAAACTCTTCCCTATATTATAGTTCTCTCTCCTGTTATCTTGCTCAGCTCTCTGAATATGACATTTCAAGATAACTTGACTTGCTAAGTTTTTGGCAGTCTGACACACTGGCAGTATAATATTCCCCACATACCGCAAGGTGCCATTATACTAATTTAACGGATCCAGAGCACAGGTTCATGAGATAGATATTAATGCATGATTTCAGCTGGGATTTCATGTGAATGGAAACCCATATACAGCTGGTGCTATTGTATCCTCTGTTGGCTAACATATGCACTGTACTAACAGAATGACACTTGTAGCTATTGGCAATCGCTGAGTGTCATCGTGGCGAGCCAGGGATAGATTACAGTAAACTGACCTGGAGCCATGGTTTGTGCTCAGCTATGGTAATCTCTTCACCTCCTCTGCTCTGTGCACTGATCCACATTACACTCATATTTCCCAATGTCTGCTACAAAACATTGCATTTTAACACTTGTATTGGCATAATGACAACAATTGGGGGACACAGCACTCTGTCACAATAAACATTCACATTCAGAAAGATTTTACGGCATCATATTTTTATATTTTTACTTTAAATCCTTAAAAAGGGAATGCTGCCACATATTTTAGACCCTAATGTGCCTAGCACTGAGGGTATGTTGCTGCTTTGTAGAAATTATCTGTTGTTTTAATACTTGTAGTGGCTCCCGGTGAGTAATTTTGGCTGTTACCTAGCAGCCAAGATACTCTTTCTCATTGGAGGCCAGAGGTCACCTGCTCTGGCACCAGAATACTTGTTGCTCTTGCGCCACTGGGTGAGAGTTGCAATGAGTGGTCCTGACTGCTGCTTCCGCTGATAGACTAGCCTAGAGTTATAGTATATTCTGTGCATGTTTGCCTGCTGCTGATTCTTCCGTTGGAATTGTATTCTACTATATGTGCCTTTGCTATGTTCCTGTTCATTACTCCTTGTATCCACTTCCTCTGCCTGTGTTCTGTTCCTGGTTCTCTGTCCCTGCCCATGTTTTTGTTGTTTCTGCACTGTAACTCCAGTCCCTATTCTTACAGTTCTTGAATAATGAGAGTTATTTTTTAATAATGTTGGGAACTATAGTGTGGGATTTTTAATACTGGGTAAAATTATTGTAATTATTCATAACAAGAAAGAAGAGAGAGCGCTCAGGCTGTGAAGCAGAACACTGGAGGGCGGTCTCTAGTGGCCAAAGAAGGAAATACATGTAATTTATTGAAAAGTTCAGATTTCTCTGAACAGATAAGTGGTCCCCCCTCTTAGTACAGGCCCATGACTACAGTACTGGTGCCCCACTTTGATGGCAGCCTTGCCTTTACCCTGCATCTAGATTCATTCCCCTTCTGGTCTACACCTTTATCCCAGGTTTGAGGTTACTTCTCTTCTTCACTATACCCCTTGACCTGCACAGTTCCCAGAACCTATATGTCTTTTTGTCATGATCACGGTACTTTTCACTACACGGTTGATCACATGACCTTCTTTTAGTTCCCAGCACTTCCTAGTATTCATTCTCTGCTGCAGGCATTAGTTCACAGGTGTGGCTCATTCCCATGCTTGAACTCACCGATCAGTAGCTCTATTTAAACCATCCTCTGATACCACTTCCCTGTCAGAGCAACAAGTTTCCTTATCTGCTGATATTGTGTTCTCAAGTCCTCTCATGTGTTTTGGCTCCCTGGTTCAAGGTCCTCTTTCCAGTCCTTGGTTCCTGTTATCTGGACCTTGGTCCCAGTTATCCTGTTTTCCATTGTTCCAGGTTCCTGCCTATGTCTGCATTCCCAGTGTCCACTGTTCGCCACAATATCCAGTCTCAGTAGTCCCTTCTACGCTACCTCCTGCTAGTCTTGAATCCTGTCCACCATCTTCGCGTCCGTGCGCTTGTCCAGGGGGTCGCAACCTGCCACTTTCCTGCAGTCAAAACCATCCCCACCATCTAGGGCCTACTCTACTCCTCTGGTCTGGCACTGTGTTGGTGTCTCACTGATGCAGCTGGTACTCCATATTTGGTATCCATATGGGTCTTAGAACCGCCATTCTATTAGTGGTTCTTTGTGTTATATGTGTGTGTCTAGCCTCTGTTTGGGGTATCATTTGTTAACATCTGTACATACATCCCAGCTCAGGTGCTATGCTGCATAAGATCCCCTCCCTCCCTATCTGGATATCAGCCGGTGTTGATTTATTTGTATGCAAGAATTCCACAACTTCAGAGATCCATATTTGCCATTATTGGGCTGGCATAAAAATGAGGAGTGTAGGCTAAGGGTGTGGGGCTCCAGTCCGAACAGCTAATTTTCGAATCAACCATTTCCTCCCAGCCAGTTGCGAATTGGCTGGGATTTCGATTGCATATGCCTCGATGAGGCATAGCAATCGATCCACGGAGCACCAAACGCTCAGTGCTCCGAAATTGTAAGTAAAAATAGTCCCCACTCCTTTCCCTAATTCTAACCCTAACCCTCCCCTCTCACTACCCTAACCCTCCTTTCCTGGCAGCCTGACACTAACCCTGCCTTACTTGCAGCCTGATCCTAACCCTCCCTTCCCCCGCAGCCTGACCCTAACCTTCCTTCGAAATAGGGACATCCGAAAAGGAACGGGGAGTAGGACCAGAGCCAGACTTTCTACAACTTGCTATAACTAGGATCGAAAAACACCCCTTTCTTTATCACATTACCAATGCCGATCTGGATCCTTTTAGCATACTGTGGGGATCCAGGCCAAAATAGAGATTTTTCACTAAGTTAGGGGAACAGAGCTCATTCTAATTTCTCTTTTTCCTGCCATGTAGTAATAGTATTACTTGTTGTTATTGCAGCTTATATTATTGGTCCCTATCCTTAGTTAGGTAGGACCAGATTCTTACTTTCTCCTATGTTCTGTATGGTAGCCTGCAGAGGCCATATTATGGAATTGCTGATCCACAGCCCCGCATGTAGGAGAGTAGAGCACTCCCCTGACGAAGTGAGTTGTTTACTGCCTAATGTGTAAATGTAATTATAGATATGTCAGAAAGACAGTTAGACATTTAAAACAGCACCGGGATAAAAATAAAATGTTAACGCCAGTAGCTAAACATTTCTTAAAAGTACATAATGCTAATCCACAAGATCTCTGAGCATTTTTTTTGGAAAAAATTATAACTACTCTGAGGTGGCGATCTGAATCAGCTACTTTTGTTTAAAGAAACAAGGTGGATATACTTATTAGACTGTGTATCACCTCATGGTTTGAATGAAAATATGTCATATGTTTCTTTTTTCTAAACACTTTCTAATTATATATTTCATCTTGGCCACATTACCACCGTCTGTTTGATATTGTTTAATTACAATGGCCCAGATCCAGAACAACGCTTCGGAGCGAATTTATGCGTGGCGGAGACGTAAAATCGCCTTTTTGGAAGTACTGCGCATGCGCACCACAGAAAATACGCTCCGTGACGTAGCGTAATTGTGAACGTATGGGCCATTCACGTATGTGTCACGTAAATACTTACGCGTGGGCGTGCCAATTTTACGTGAGTCCAAAATACGTCTGAAATACGTTAAGTAGGCGGGGGTTGTATTTAAAGTGTACAGTATGGGCGTGCTTAGCTGTGTAAATTTGTGTTGCCCATAAGTACGTGTGTGGATCACTGCGGTTGCGTGGGCAAAAGTTAAGGTAGGGTTTGGAAAGCGTATTTTGACAAAATACGTACGTTCAAGGGGTGTTACTAGGGGAGTGTATAGAATATACGCACACGAAAATATGCTACGCTAATAAACGTACGGCAAACGTAGTTCTGGATCTACCCCAATGTTTTTACTTACATTCATCTGTTTCTGATTTTATCAGGTGTACTTGGAAATCCAAGCTCCGATTGGCTATTTCCAGTATGTAATGTACAGAGGTATGTAAAAAGTAAGGGATAGCAAGGGAGGGATAGCTATGGGCCCAGAAGGGTGAAGCATGGCCGTGAGGCCACTAGGCTGTTACTAGGGTAAGATCTTGACTATAGATTAGGGCCATATTAGAACCTTCATGTTTGTCTATGTTTACTATTCCCTTGTTTGATGTTTTTTTGCAGTATGATCTGCTTTAAAGTATACTTATAGCATGTTTATATTTCACCTTATCATGAACTTATTGAGATATTATATTTTTAACCATGTTGAAATAAAATTTTGAAGTTTTAAAGCCACAACTACTCTGTTTATATTTAGGTGTGTGCAGTTTAACATTATTGGCACCACTTTCCCATTTCAGTGCTAGTTTCTGTATAGTAGCTGCTCTTCTTTACAGTCACTCCCCTTGCTCTCCTGCATGCCGATTAAGGAACCGCCAGCAAGACCCAACCTTAAGTATTCGGGGGTGTGGGTCAGAATGGCCCTTTTTTGAAAGGGTCATTTTATACCAGCCTGTTGCTAACTGGCTATCAAATCGATTGCTTCTGCCTTGCCAAGGAGAAGCAATCGATCCTCTGAAAAAAGAAGATGCAGCGGTGACTGGTGAGTATTAATGTAACCCAAACCCTTATCCTAATCCTTACCCTAACCCTCCCCTTCCATTACCCTAACTCTTTCCTCCCCGCAGCCTGACCCTAACCCTTTTCTTTCCACAGATTGACTCTAAGGGCAATTGACATGGTTTAGCCCAGGAGTAACTAAGTTCAAGCACTTAACTAGGTCTGGATCCAGCCCCAAGACTCCCTTCTCCGCAGCCTGACCCTAAGACTCAATATGGACTACTACTCCCCATAGACTGCCCTATAATACTCACCGGTCTGGTGCGACGGGTCGGCGGTTTCCAAAACGAAGGGGTTAGTATGTTAAAAATTCTTTTGGAATACTTACACATTCATTAATAAAATCTTTTAATTATTGCTATTTTCGAAATAGAGACGGCTGAAAATGAGCTTTCGGCTGTCTCTATTTGGAAACAGCATTTTTGTGCCTTGCGGAATACTGATTTGCATGTAAGGGCTTAGCCAAGCCCATACTGTACAATTTACATGTCTCTGCCCGCCCCCCCATTCATATCGTCTATGCACGGGGGCAGAGCATGCCCATCCAACACTGCACGCGCAGTACCATTTTCCAGCAAACTTCTGTACATAGCATATGGATATCTTCTGATATTCTTACGTGTGAATCCAGCCCACAGTGACTATCAACTTTTACATATTATTATCACGGTCTGCGGCTGCAAGCGCCGCACTTACCTTGTCACAGGCCATCTAGTAACAGCTTCTTCACTCTGCAGCCCTCCAGAAGTTCCTGTGTAAATCTCCATTACCACATGTGTGTTTGTGTCTGGGATTAGGCATTTGGAGCCTGCCCTAAGACTCCCCTCTCCGCAGCCTGACCCTAAGACTCAATATGGACTACTACTCCCCATAGACTGCCCTATAATACTCACCGGTCTGGTGCGACGGGTCGGCGGTTTCCAAACGAAGGGGTAAGTATGTTGAAAAATACTTTTGGAATACTTACACATTCATTAATAAAATCTTTTAATTAGGCCCACAGTGCCTATCAACTTTTACATATTATATGGTGCTTTAGATCAGAGTTACCTCTAGGCCCATTCTTCATGATTAACAGTAGGCCATGTCATCTGCTATGGGCTATTTCATTCTGCTTACTTATAGTAATAAAGTACTTGGTGTAAACATTGCACCTTACCATCTGTTGCTATAAACCTGTTCACTAAATATATTCCAGCCTCATGTTGGAAATATTTTTTTTCAAGAATTCCTTAATAATTAGAGATCACCTAGAAACTAACGAAGAATATGCCAAACAGAAGATCTGCATAAGCCGTTATGTAAACTAAAAGCAGGGGCGCAAGATCTAAAATAATGGGAATATCCCACTCCGATACAACAGCTTCCAGTGACAGAGACATGTTCTTTGAGAGGATACAACAGATTTGCTGTTAAATGTTGGTTTATAGCAACAGTGATCAGCTGAAATGAAGATGAATAAGTTTGATTCAAAAGGGCAGTGTGGCATTTGCAGGCCAAGCTGGCAGGAACATTTGACATCCCACTGATCACAGAGGATGACGCTTATGTGTCATGCCAGCTGCCCCCCACAAACCACACGCAGAATGGCACCTCCGCTCTTTGTCAAGGAGACTGGCAGACTGAGGACCAGGCATGCAGCCACATGAACAGATGGATGTGATCTCAGTCAGCTAGGAGTCCATGTATGTGCATTAAATATGAATGCAGAAGGCAGGAATCCCAGCACCAAGCCATGTTCACTGTTCTCATTTCCAGGTGCTTGTCATTGCTCATCTCTGGCCAAATGTATTCTCAGGCCATTCAAATGTATTAGCATACACACTCATTCCCGACACCCCCGAGTTTATATCAATGCGCTGTATATACTTGTAGCTCTCAGGAGGCAATATATGATTTATGCAGCATGACTAGTTGTACGCAGTTAGTTAACCCCTTAAAATGACCAGCTAATAGAGAGACATAAACAGGTTTGGATCCCCAAGTAAATAAAAAGTATAAAGTTAGAAATGAATAAAATATACTTTCTGATTGCATTATTTATAAGAAAAATGTAATATATGGCCCTAGGAAGCCATTTTATTTTGCATTTTTTAACCCTTGGTATGTTTTTTGTAGACTAGGTGTATGTGTATTTATATATACTGGTTGGACGATGAATGTAAAATTTAGATAAAATAATGGCAATCCTTTAGATAAACTATATTTTTTATTTATTTATCCGCTTTTACCTGCATTAGGGGAAATATTCACTTCATAAAGTTACCCTATTTATTTTAAGTTTGGCACGGGCGCATGTCCGAGCGCTACGTCCACATAATGGACCTGATTCACAGATAAGAGTGAGTAAGATGCAGGCAGATCCGCACCTAACTCACTCTTCCAGCCCCCGACCCGCCTTCCGTTTTTTAGGTACCTTATGACATTTATGACTGCCATAGGGCTTCCTTATGTGTCCGTGCAATGTCTGTACGTATGGCATTACGCCGCCTCATTTTATGGGACAGTCTGTAAAGACCGCACCAATGCTATCTACGTGCCTATCGGCTACGTAGATAGCGTAAATGACCTACTACGCATGCACAGTAGGTAATTTCGTTCAGATGCGCACTTAAGAAGCTGCAGCTTCTTAAGTGTGAATCAGGTCCAATGTTACACTCAGAGGGACGTATTCAGACCTCGGCCGCATATGCAATGCGCAGTAATTTCGTTACGCTATCTGCGTTACTTTTTGCAACGTAGATTGCCTATTGCCCAGAGAAGTTAAGGTAGGTATGGTATGGTTACATACATTTGCAAATATATGATAAGCCACCAGCCACTTACAAGGCTTCTTTGTTTTGGTCCTAACTCTAATACTGTCACTCCCAGCTTTGGGTCATATATCATGATTTTTTAAATTGAGAGGAAAATTCACTGCAGAGGGGGCTGGTGGCTTATCATATATTTGCAAATAAATGTAACTAATCTCTTTGGGTTTTATTTTAAAGAATGTCATGGTTAGTTGCTGGCTAATGCAAGAGTGCTGGGGTGTCTTTGGTCTGGATCCAGCCCTTTGTATCTATGTAGAGTTCCCCATACCTTTCTAGCACCTGCTCTAGAATAACTTATAAATTGATTTATCTATCATCTTGTATGTGTTTGTTTTAAAGCATGTCTGGGATAGCAGCTGAGAGGGGTTGCTGTTCCAGAGTGGCTATTTTGTATAATCATACATAAAAAAAACTGTTAGTCAATAATTCTCAAATAAACATGTGTACCAACACCCCCTCTTAGCTACTGATCCCAGGCATGCTTACAAATAATATAAATAAATAAACCCTAAACAATGGGTTTGGTGTTGGGAAAGGGGTTGTCTCGATTTTTTTTTATCAATTATATATATGTGTGTGTGTGTGTGTGTTTTACAGTAAACTGAATTTTCCTCCCTCTTTGTCCCTTTTGCAGAAGAAGCGGTTAATACATGTGTAAAACGGTTCATGTGGCAGCCAGTTAGGTCCACTTTGTGTTTGACTTCTTATATATATGACATTCAGGAATGTTATGACATGTTATTACTTTTTTCATGATTTCATCTTTTATCCTAAACACATCTGCTGCATGATGTGTAGGGACAACTGACACATCTCATCTGCCAGACAGGAAATTGGTGGAGGTGTTGCAGGTGGTTTAGATTCCTGCTCAAGGATATCTCATGCTTCTGATCCCCTTCTGCTTACTGTGTAAAGAGAGAACAAATAGAAGATGACATTCCTTCTGAGCAGATCCAGTGTTTGATAAATCATGACATAAAGAGGTAGGATCTATGGAAAAAGTGATGAGATATTTAGAATATATATGACAGCTTCCTTTAGTTTTGGCCCTGTAAGAAGAGGGTTTCTGGGCTACCCCCCCCCCCTCCCCTTCCTTTCCACTAGGTGCACCACTGGCTTAAGCCATTAAGTATAATCCTTATTTATGGGTCTGGTGTTTAAAATTAAAAGTCATGTTCTGCATACATAAGTCCATACGTGCAAATAGAGTAGTCTCCCCTCGCATGTACAGAAATTAGGATTGCGCTGCTATCTTAACTCCATTCCACAGTTCCAACCACAGCAACTGCGGACTTCTGAATCTGGTCCAATAGTTCTTAGAGGGTAACACAGGTAAAACAATTGAAGAACAGGTGACTACCCCTTTCCTACATTCTTTACGTCCAATCATTTTATTTTATAAACTCAGTGAGGGAGGTGTAGGACAAGAGATAGAAAAGGTAAAAGACACACAATGTATATTTTTCACAAAATACGTGGATGAGAGACACCAGAACTCTTACCAGCGAGACAGTTTAGAAAAGAGGAAAGATGCGGCAATGGAATATTGTAGGTTTACATGGGTTACATCAAAACTGTTCTGTACTCTTGTCACAATTTTACCTCCTTATGTTCATTTTAAAGCATGTAAAAAAAACACACAAAAACAAACAAACAATCTAATAACCATACATAAAAAAAACTATTAGTCAATAATTCTCAAATGAACATGAGCAAGGCCATGAGTTTCACATAGAATCCTGTGTTCCTTAAAATTTGTTAAACATATAAATAAATAAGAATACACAAAATGGAAGTTGCTCAGATCAGTTTATAGGTTAAAAAATAGGCGTATGAAGGCAGGTGGGTAATCTGCTTTAACAGAAACAAAGGAAAGAAAATTACACTATAACAGAGTCCCTATATTGGGTCATATATCGTGTTTTTAGATTAAGCACTAACTCACCTAGGAGACACCCCTTAAAGCCTCCAAAATAGCTGCTGTGGACCAACACCCCCTCTCAGTTACTGATCCCAGACATGCTTACAAATAATGGGCCTGATCCAGAACAACGCATCGGAGCGAATTTACGAGTGGCGGAGACGTAAACTCGCCTATTTCTAAGTACTGCGCATGCGCACCATAGAAAATACGCTCATTAGCGTAGCGTAATTGTGAACGTATGGGCCATTCACGTATTTGTCACGTAAATACTTACGTGTGGGCGTGCCAATTTTACGTGAGTCAACAATACGTTCATTTTACATGAAGTAGGTGGAGGTTTGTATGTAAAGTGTACAGTATGGGCGTGCTAAGCGGCGTACGTTCACGTAGTCTAT
Source organism: Limnodynastes dumerilii (assembly GCA_011038615.1). Taxonomy (NCBI): domain Eukaryota; kingdom Metazoa; phylum Chordata; class Amphibia; order Anura; family Limnodynastidae; genus Limnodynastes; species Limnodynastes dumerilii. The sequence goes on along the minus strand of WWET01001103.1, from coordinate 193,963 downwards.
ACGTCCGTTAGCGGACATACGCTGTTACGCGAAAAAAAGTTAAGGTAGGTTTTGGGAAGCGGAACTCGGTGAAATACGTACATTCAAGGGGTGTGCCGAGGGGAGTGTATAGAACATACGCGTGCGAAAATACGTTACGCGTGGAAACGTATTGCACATGTAGTTCTGGATCTACCCCGATATAAATAAATAAACCCTAAACAAAACAGTGTTGGGAAAGGGGGTGTCTCGATTTTTTTTTAATCAATTATATATATATGTGTGTGTGTGTTTTACAGTAAACTGAATTTTCCTCCCTCTTTGTCCCTTTTGCAGAAGAAGCAGTTAATACATGTGTAAAACGGTTCATGTGGCAGCCAGTTGGGTCCACTTTGTGTTTGACTTCTTATATATATGACATTCAGGAATGTTATGACATGTTATTACTTTTTTCATGATTTCATCTTTTATCCTAAACACATCTGCTGCATGATGTGTAGGGACAACTGACACATCTCATCTGCCAGACAGGAAATTGGTGGAGGTGTTGCAGGTGGTTTAGATTCCTGCTCAAGGATATCTCATGCTTCTGATCCCCTTCTGCTTACTGTGTAAAGAGAGAACAAATAGAAGATGACATTCCTTCTGAGCAGATCCAGTGTTTGATAAATCATGACATAAAGAGGTAGGATCTATGGAAAAAGTGATGAGATATTTAGAATATATATGACAGCTTCCTTTAGTTTATTCCTAAGAAACCTTCCTCCACCACAATGGTTTATATACAGAATAATTAACACCTCCTGATTATGTGGCATATACAGTACACTAGCCTAAATTATAGGGCAAACAATGTCAACCAACATTTTCTTTCTAAGAACAAAAAACAAGTCTGGCGCTCCATACTTAAACATTATATAATACTATGGGTCCGATTCAATTGTCCGCAAACTTGGTCGCGGTGCTTTATCCGTAACCTATCATTGCAGCTTTTATCTCACACCTCATAGAGGTGCATATTAATCGGCAAATTCTTCTTACCATAATAGACGGGACGCTTCACACTTTTCCCATCTTTTTTGCCCTATGTGTCAGCATATACATAAAAAGGAGGATTAGTTCACAATATAGCTATATTGGGTTAAGCTCACCTGCCCAGCTTCAATTCACCTCCTGTAGGTGAGTCCCTATCCATCTGCTATATGTGTACTCAGGATGGCCGTATTAGGGGATGTATGTCCCAGTAACGAACGGCCCTATTTCAAAAGGGCCATTCGCTCCTAGCCAGTTTCGAACTGGCTGGGATATCGATTGCTCATGCCTCGAAGAGATAAGGCTTCCCTACTCCCTTACCCTATCCCTAAGTCCCCCCTCCCCCAGCCTAACCCTAAGTCCCCTTTCCGCAGCCTAACCCTAAGTCACCCCCCTCGCAGCCTAACCTTAAGTCCCCCTCCTGCAGTCTAACCCTAAGTCCCCTCTCCCGCAGCCTAACCCTAAGTCCCCGGAGAGGGTTACTCACCTCTCCGTTGGTCTGGTCCTGCGGCGGCAGCGAATCACATACTCACCCATTCATTAAAAAAAATTCTGCGGTGTTACAGATTGCGAAATAGGGACAGCTGAAAAGACACTTTCGGCTGCCCCTATGTCGTTATCTGTAACATCGCAGCGGGGACTCACAACGTTATTAGGACACTGCTGCCATTTATAGTGGAGGTGGACGCATCTTCAGAGGGAGTAGGAGCCGTGCTGTCCCAGCGATTCCCGATGGACAAGTACATCCCTGTGCCTTCTTTTCTAGGAAATTTCAACCTGCACAAAGAAATTATCCTATCGGGGAGAAGGAATTGCTAGCAATGAAACTAGCATTGGAGGAGTGGCGTTTTCTGTTGGAGGGAGCAATCCACCCATTCACCATCCTGACCGATCACAAAAATTTACTCTACCTTCAATCTGCTCGCTGCCTCAATTCCCGTCAAGCTCGGTGGTCATTGTTTTTCTCCCGATTTAATTTCTCTCTACAATTCCGTCCTGGGATACAGAATCGCAAGGCTGACGCCTTGTCTCGATCGTTCTCTACCGAGGACTCTGAACCTAGG
>WWET01001103.1:166315-178501 GCA_011038615.1 Limnodynastes dumerilii | reverse complement strand
TGTGTGTATGTATGTATGTATGTATGATGAAGGGGGCACAGTGTGTGTGTGTGTGTGTGTATGTATGATGAAGGGGGCATAGTGTGTGTGTATGATGAAGGGCACAGTGTGTGTGTATGATGAAGGGGGCACAGTGTGTGTGTGTGTGTGTGTGTATGTATGATGAAGGGTGCACAGTGTGTGTGTGTGTGTGTAGCGGGCAGAGTGTGTGTGTGTGTATGATGAAGGGGGCACAGTCTGTGTGTGTGTGATGAAGGGGGCACAGTGGGTGTGTATGATCAGTGTAGTGTGTGTGTGTGTATGATAAAGGGGCACAATGTGTGTATATGATGAAGGGGCAGTGTGAGTGTATGATGAAGAGGGTACAGTGTGTGTGTATGATAAAGGGGCACAGTGTGAGTGTAAGATGAAGGGGGGGTGTATGTAGGGGTCTGTGTGTGTGTGTGTGTGTGTGTGTGTGTGTGTGTGTGTGTGTGTGTGTGTGTGTTTGTATGTATGTATGATGAAGGGGCACAGTGTGTGTGTGTGTATGATAAAGGGGCACAATGTGTGTATATGATGAAGGGGCAGTGTGAGTGTATGATGAAGAGGGTACAGTGTGTGTGTATGATAAAGGGGCACAGTGTGAGTGTAAGATGAAGGGGGTACAGTGTGTATGTATGATGAAGGGGGCACAGTGTGAGTGTATGATGAAGGGGGTACAGTGTGTGTGTATGATGAAGGGGGTACTGTGTGTGTATGATGAAGGGGGCGCAGTGTGTGTATGATGAAGGGGGCACAGTGTATGTGTATGATGAAGGGGGCACAGTGTGTGTGTATTATGAAGGAGCATAGTGTGTGTATGATGAAGGGGACACAGTGTGTGTATGATGAAGGGGGCACAGTGTGTGTGTATGTCAAGGGGGCACAGTGTGTGTGATGAAGGAGTAACAGTTGAAGGGGCACAGTGTGTGTGATGAAGGTGTAACAGTTAAGGGCGCACAGTGTGTGATGAAGGTGTAACAGTTGAAGGCGCAGAGTGTGTAATGAAGGGGTAACAGTTGAAGGGGCACAGTGTGTGTATGATGAAGGGGACACGGTGTGTATATGATGAAGGAGTAACAGTTGAAGGGGCACAGTGTGATAATCAAGGGGGTTGATTAAAAGTTGTAGTTAAAAGTAAATATTAGTCATAGTTAAAAGCTAACAATTCACTTTAGTTATAAATATTTTTTTTATTGGCTGCAATGTTAAATTTATCAAATAAAAAATAACAATTACATGTATTTTGTATATTTTTGCCTTGGTGTGCCATGGAATTCTGGGAAGGGCTTAGGTGTGCCGCAGAATTCTGGGAAGGGCTTTGGTGTGCCGCTGAATTCTGGGAAAGGCTTAGGTGTGCCGCTGAATTCTGGGAAGGGCTTAGGTGTGCGGAGGGTAAAAAAAGGTTGAGGAGCACTGACCTATACTAACCTTCTTGAAATTTTATTTAATTGCTCTCATCATACAGTGGGTTGATCTGTGTATTCTCTAGCCTGCCTGGATCTAATTTGTTTTTATTTTGAACTTTATTTCATAGGCTACTTTTATTCAGCCTTGAGTAAACTTAGGGACTTACCACCGTGCACCCCATTGATGGTTGGGTAGGGTGTCTAGTAGGGCTTGTGGGATAAGTCCCATTTATCACATATCAGATTGTGAAGCTACCTTTAGTAATAATCCCCAATGGCCTCTCATTTTGTAGTGTAGTGTAATTCCTAAGAACATTTCCTATTAAAGTTATCTCCATGCATATTATTTCACAGATATTACACCAGTAAAAAGCAAACTTATTTTGCCATCCTTGTAAGTTCCTTTCCTCTCTGACATGATTTGTTTTGTTACACTCTGGTACACTGTTCGCAGAATGTAATTGCTAACTATTTACTTACTCATAAATGAGACTGGAAGAAGGCTGACAGGTAATTGTCACGCAGTGTAATGTGTCAAAAGAAGATTACAGCAAATACTAAAATCCATATACTGATAAATATTTATTTTAAAATAATATTAGTCAAATAATGGAAGAAATAGCTATATAAATGTGTGGCAAAATTCTGTTAAAAAAAGACAGAACGTAGTATGTTAAAACAAATGTAGCATATTACAAATATCACTGACAAACCGCAACAAATTTCAATACCAAATCCTTTCCTTTGATCAAAATAAATGATAGTCTTCAATTGATATTTGGCTTTGAAAATCTTGAGCCATACATGTTTTTACTCTTTGGTATCACTGTCATTTGTTATATTAAATGTACATCAATAAAATACATTTATAAACATGGAAAGATTCTGGAATTGGTTATTTTCCTATATATATATTTTTTTTTTTAAATGGTTCTGATTTTGATTGTTCCTGTCCTGCCGAGGACAAGCAATTAATCATCTCTAGGATGAATCTGCAGTGACGAGAGGTGAGTTTTTATCCAACCCCAACACTTATCCTAATCCTCACTCTAACCCTCCACTTCCATTACCCTAACCCTTCCCTCCATGCAGCCTTACCCTAAGACTCCCCTCCCCGCAGCCCAACCCTCACACTCCCCTCCCCACAGCCTGACCCTAAGGTTCCCTTCCCCATTCAACCACAGTGTGACTCTAAGACTCCCTTTCCTGCAGCCTAAAGCTAAGACTCCCTTCTCCGCAGCCTAACCCTAACACTCCCCTCCCCGCAGCCTGACCCTAACACTCCCCTCCCCGCAGCCTGACCCTAATACTTCCCTCCCCGCAGCCCAACCCTAACACTCCCCTCCCCGCAGCCCAACCCTAACACTCCCCTCCCCACAGCCTGACCCTAAGGCTCCCTTCCCCACAGCCTAACCCTAAGACTCCCTTTGCCTAACCTTAAATTTCCCCTTATATACTCACCTCCAGTCCAGTGCATCGAGTCTGCGATGGGTGTTCTGTCTTGTGCGCTGGGTTGCTGTGCTGGGTTTCAGAAGAGCAATGAAATTTGCCATATTTACCCATTATTTAGGAAAACATTCTAATTAGGGATATTTTCGTAATACAGATAGACGACAATGAGCTTTTGGCTGCCTATATTATGAAAATAAAATTTTCATTGTGTAGAATTTCCCTCAATGCCAACACCCCATTTCTCTGAGAATGCCTTCCACCCTCTACCATATGATAGCAAGAGTGGTGATGGACATAGGGGATGTGATTTGTTGGGTATTCCGTCAGTGAACATGCCAACAGCACTCACTGAGTAGTTACTGTGCGTCCTGTCTAACCGAGTATTGTTTATTCGGCATTACAATAACGCTAATGCCTAACCCTGGGCCTGATCCTCATTTAATAACGTTAGGTGATTTATGCAAGACTCTTGCGTTATTCCGCTATAAAGTAACATCTGCGCATGGAGTGTATTCAGACTTTATAATGTTCGCAAATATACGCATGTTGTGTGCGTAAGCTGGCATTTTCTCACTACGTTGATTTCCACACGTGCACAACTACACCTCCGTATGACAGGACGTGACAATACTACATGTACGTGTATGAGAATATGTAATGTAGGTGAGGGGAGGCATTACAATTGTACAGTATGGGCTGGGGGTTTGCTGAGGGGAGAGTCATGGTAGCGCACTGGCCACAAAAATGTGAACTTTTGCAATTCCGTGCGTTCTTAAAGCACTCTTAAATCTGAACACGGTCCCTAAATCCTAACCCTAATTCCTAACCGTAAACCTAAGCCTAACCCTAATTCCTAACCGCAAACCTCATCCTAACCCTAATTCCTAACCGCAAACCTAAGCCTAACCCTAATTCCTAACCGCAAACTTCATCCTAACCCTAATTCCTAACCGCAAACGTAAACCTAACCCTAATTCCTAACTGCAAACCTAAGCCTAACTCTAATTCCTAACCGCAAACCTCATCCTAACCCTAATTCCTAACCGCAAACCTAAAGCTAACCCTAATTCCTAACCGCAAACCTAAGCCTAACCCTAATTCCTAACCACAAACCTCATCTTAACCCTAATTCCTAACCGCAAACCTAAGCCTAACCCTAATTCCTAACCACAAACCTAAGCCTAACCCTAATTCCTAACCGCAAACCTAAACCTAACCCTAATTCCTAACCGCAAACCTAAACCTAACCCTAATTCCTAACCGCAAACCTAAGCCTAACCCTAATTCCTAACCGCAAACCTCATCCTAACCCTAATTCCTAACTGCAAACCTAAGCCTAACCCTAATTCCTAACCGCAAACCTCATCCTAACTCTAATTCCTAACCGCAAACCTAAACCTAACCCTAATTCCTAACTGTAAACCTAAGCCTAACCCTAATTCCTAATCAGTAACCGGGGAAGCAGAGGAGACCAACCTAAGCCTAACCCTAATTCCTAATCAGTAACCGGGGAAGCAGAGGAGACCACAGTGTACAGGTTGTGAAATATATTTTAACAAAATCCAAATGGAGTCTAAAATGATCCAGCCATCACTTGTGTCACTTTCAGAATAGAGATTGCCGGAAGGACAACTTCCCCACATGGGAATGCAATACAACTAAGATTTGCAGGTACTGGAGAAAGGCATGAGGCTCATAACAAGCAGTGTTCTAATTCTCCCAATACAATTACTCCAGTACAGGGATAATGGAGGAGGGTTCATGGATATGACAGACTGAAGGGGAGAAAATAAATAAGAAGACAAAGCTATGGTACAATATGTCAGTACAGCAAAGACATGGAGAGAAGAGATCATTAGGTACATTACTTCTAAGGATTTCAGCTATTTTCACCACTGCAAGCCTAAAGCTCCATCTATTTTTGGTCACCAAAATCCTGGCGTGTACGTGAAAATTTAGGCAGATGATTGCATCAGTGTATTATGTCACTTTATATTATTATGACAATTTTAAAAGCTTTAGAAGTTCATGCATCACACACCAGTGTGTAGGTACTTGCTTAGTGGGCTATACCAAAGATAATGAGGATCCAATGTTGCCAATTTACTGAGAATTTGTAGCATCACTGACAAAGCAGAAAAAGAGCTAAGAATAAGTCATATGACTTCACAGAAACATCAATAATAATGCATACCTTTACCAAAGGGAAATGCTTATTCTAATTCAGTTTTAGCATTAGGCAGCCATTTTGAGGCTAAAAAAGATTTAGTCCACAGAACAATGGCCATAAGTGGAATATTAAGAATTACCTGAGGCCAGATTTACTAAACTGCAGTTTTGGGAAAGTGGAGATGTTTCCTATAGCAGCCAATCAGATTCTAGATGACATGCTCTAGTATGTAATAGGAAAGTGAGAGCTAAAATCTGATTGGTTGCTATGGGCAACATCTCCACTTTTCCAAACCCTCAGCTTAGTAAATCTGGCCCCTGGAATCAATGAATATGATGATGATGATTTTATTATCAGGCTCCACTTTTTCTTGGAATCATGATCTAAAGTTAAACCATTAAAAGCTGATTATAAATAATGTTGGGCCTGAGCCTGAATTAAGAATGTTAGGGGACCTCTGCAATTCCCCTTGTGTGAGTCCTCTTAAACGTTACATCTGCACATGCGCGTGGCTATGGATCTAGTGTACGGAATAAAGTTCTGTGCACTAGGAGATTTATACGAGGAGGAGGGCCGCACTTCAGTTCCGCAATTCCTTGACTTCAGTGCTGTGGGTGGCGGTAGGCAGTTCCACAGATGTTGGCGCAGAAGTTAAGGTAGAGTTCTGGATACGTAAGTTTACAGAAGAGGAGAGGGACAGGATTCATACAGACTTCCAGACCTCTGTCCATACGGAAAACGCACAGAGGACTGGATCAGTCTCATTAATAGTAGAATATAGGCCGTATTCAGAGATGATTTTTTTCTAATGTCCGCAAATATACACACGCACATAGCAAGCCAACACCCACCAACACCCATGACACTCCCTTCTCACGGTCGTGCTATCGTACACTTACGCCTCCATAGAGCACCTTTACATGTGTACTTACATGCGTGTATTCATTCCGTACGTGCGATTCAATCTAACTGTGTCCTCAAAGGCTCATTTAAATGCCAGGTACATATGTCCCCAAGTGCGATTCACATGTCCGTGCCTAAAGCACTTCTCTGTAACTTAGGTAAATAAAGTTACTATGCATGCGCAGTTAAACATGCCTAAAAATACGCATGCTACTTCCCGTGAAAACGGGTCTGTGAATACGGCCCTATCTTTCTGTATATAGGTCAAGGATGAAATGGGTAGAAAAAGAAGCAGCAATAGCCGCCATTAAGGTTCACAAAATGTAAAACCCAATCTGTATAATAAGCCATCTGGAAGAAGCCAACTTTTCGTGCTCTAGTTAAAGTTGTACAATTTCTGTAAAAGTAGAATATATAGCATTTGTATGCAGCTCTATTACTGGGATTCCATTTCCCATGGTTTGAACTAAAACACATAAAACGTTCTCTCACTATCCAGCTCCAAATGCATAAATATTCTTTAAAGTCTGATTTCATCATAAGAGAAACCTAATTGCTTTGCAAAGAGTTAAACAACTTCCAGCCGCAACACAGATTAAGCAGCGCATTAAAATGATGAAACAAGCTGTAAACTTAAAAGGCTTTTTAATCTCTTTGCCAACACACGGACGCATCATATTCTAGGGGCGTAAGGAAAAAAAAAAAAAGAAAATCCTGCAGAGTTTTCTGGAGCAAATATAACACACGCCAGGGTGTTCACGTTACAAAGACATCCTAAGAACATTGTGCACGATTCTCCATTACTTTCAGACACCGCTTTTTATTTTATTTATGTTTGCTATTTAAAAGGAAAGCCACACATTTTATCTATGTCTCATTTGTGCTAATTATTTTAAATTAGGCTGGATGCAGCATGTGGCAGAATAAAACACTCATAATACAGGGGTGCATAACAGGTACCTAAAACCTATGTGGCCTATTGGATTATAGCTTGTAGGACCTCTTTTTGTTCTGGCAAGGAATAAAACAAGTCCGGCGCACCATACCAAAATTTATATAACACTATGGGCCAGATTTACTAAGCTGCGTGAGTGGAAATGTGAACTAAACTCCTTTTTATGTATGTGCTGAAAAGTTGCCCATAGCAACCAATCAGATTCTATGTTGCATTTTCTAGTATGTAATAGGAGAGTGAGAGCTAGAATCTTATTGGTTGCTATGGGCAACTTTTCCTTTCCCGCAGTTTAGTAAATATAGCCCCATGTATCAGCACATACATAAAAAGGAGGTTTAGTTCACAATGTAGTTATATTGGGTTAAGACCTGCCCAGCATAAAGGCTTCTCCTGTAGGTGAGTCCCTATTCATCTGCTATATGTGTACTCAGGAGGACTGTATTAAGACTCTCCTGACATTTGAAAAGTGTGCAGCGGTCACATTGATGGGAGGGGTCAGTCACCAAAAGTGAAACTAGTGATTTTAACAAGAAAACACAGGCTGTGCTTTTAATCAAATATATGAAATGTGTGCAAGTTTATATCATACCCTCCAATGTGACCCATTCCATTAGGTACACAATACTCTGCTCCACAGTTTCCAACTGTCAGTTACTATGGTAACCTCCTTTGTTGGAGAGACAAATAGTTTTTTAAATATCAGTTCACCAGGTGAGTGACAGTTGGAAGCTCAAGTGCAGAGTATATTGTACCTAATGGAATGGGTCATGTTGGAGGGTCTGAAATCATTGTAAAGTTGGACCAGATTCAGACCCCCGCACGTTTTCCGTGCGTGCGGGGGTCTGTAAGTACGCGAGAGAGAGGGGCGTGCACAGCCTCTGTCACTCCCCTCTCTTGTGCGGGCTTTATGGCCGCTTACGCTGCCATAAGCCTGCATTAAGTGTATTGTGCAGATCAGCGGTCCGTACGACCGCTGCAGTGTAGGAGCCCCCTCCCACACTGTGCACTTAGCATGCTTCCCCCAACCCGCTTTACTGGGTGGAGGGGAAGCACATCCCATTTCCTCTGAAATGGGCTCGGACGGAACAAAGTTCCGCCTTCCAGTCCAGTAACGTCACTTACGCACCTTGCGTGTATAAATGACCTCACGTTCTTAATTCTGAATCCGGTCCGTTGTCAGCACTCTTTGATTTCTATAGTCAAGAAATAGCTCCATGGACTAGATTTAATAATTCCATATAGAAGTTACATATTTGCTGCCTGCTTAACGTTTTGTTTACTTTGTTATTGGCTTATAGAAAATGGTGGATACCCACAGGTCTTACCTGAAAAATCAGATTATGCTATAGAATTAGTGCCTACCTTTGTTGAAAACAATGAGCCAGCCCTTCAGAAACAAGAAGTGGAACATAAAGCACAAGCTAATAACCAAGTGTCTCCCCCAGGTTCTCAGAATAATGCAGAGGCACCTTCAAGTGACAATGGTGGACAAACCAAGAAACACACCAGAGAAGGGGTGCATGCTGGATCTGGAAAACCATACCCCTTTGGTCTAGACAGCGCTCAGTGTAACATCGTAGCTCTGGATCAGGCCCTATGTGTCAGCACATACATAAAAAGAGGTGTAATGAATGGGAAGCACTGTGATTGAGCATGTAGTGAACTGAGAGCAATTCAGAGAGAGGATATAATGAACCGGGGGTGCTATAGGGGAGATATAATGAAAGGAGGACACTATAGTACTGGGAGCGCTAATGTTGGGCATATAATGATCTTTGACTGTAAGAAGATTGTGGACCGTATCCAGAGTTTTCGGATCGCTAGGATTGGAAAAACCCCTTTTGGTAAGCGGCACATACACGGGCACCGAATTACCAAATCGGAACTTAATCCAGAATATCTGGTAAAAATACCATAGGCAGGGAAGGAATATGTAAGAGGGAGGAGGTAAAATAATTGTAAAGCCAGGGCTTGTTTCAGCTCTTAAATACAATACTATCCAGATTTTTGCACCCTCGGCTCCCCAATTTACATGCGGATGGTGTGAATATCTTAATGTAAGTTTTTGCTGTTGTAACTCCCTTGCGTGTAAGGGTAGTGGTCTCCCCTCACCTATACGGGACTTTGGGCACAGCATGGATCCAGCAGTGATCTGTACTTCTACATATAGTATGCAAAGTCACAGACAAAAAGCTATTTTTTTCAAACTCATTGTTTTTATATGACATGTTATAATACAATTGCAGACCCTCCAACATGACCCATTCCATTAGGTACAATATAATCCGGTCCTAATCTTCCAGCTGTCACTCACCTGGTTTAAATGAATTAACTGATATTTAAAAAACTATTTGCCTCTTCAGCAAAGGTGGTTACCACAGTAACTGACAGTTGGAAACTTAGGAGCAGAGTATTTTGTACCTAATGGAATGGGTTATGCAATTGAGAACAAGGATAGGAAAGTACACTAGTGCCTTTATATGAAGGAGTGAAAGCTAATTTAAACCCAAGCAAGATTAAATTACCTTGTTGTGGGTGTGTCCATTTTGGAATTGTGGAAGTGGAGAGGGAGGAGCCAGGGCCTCCCTCACATGACCTTGTAAAAGTAATCAGCATCCTGTAGGTCCTACAGTGTAGGAGGTCTTCCTTCGCCATTCAGATTTTGAAAAGCCCTCGCTCCCTCACTCTGTTGTTGCATTGCCGAGTAACATCAATGTGTATTTAGGTCTTGACCGGTGGAAAGCTGTAACAATTTATCAGCGCTTAGTTTGTTCCAAGGTGGCGCTCAATAGTGATTTAGTTGAGAGATGGTTGCACTGAATGCAGTTTGCTGAGTCTTGTCTTAGCAGACAGCCTGAGTTATTTTCATGTTATCATTGGATGGATCACTGAGGTGATACCATATGTATTTTCTATGTTGGTAAGTCTTTGGTGGTACATTGTTTTTTTAAAATATCTTTCACATTTTTAACCGTCCGGCCTTATTTTGAGCATGGTACAGCTGCCAGCTGAATGGTGGCTGTATCATTGTTCCAAAGCATATGGAAATAAAAAGTTGTAATTGGGAACAGGAACATATTTCCCCATTCCCAATAGCTCCAGGCTGCGGAGGTTGCTGCAGCTATATTAGTGTTAGGATGCGGCAGCTGCAGCTGGTGTAAGGTTAGGGTCATGGCTTAGGGGTAAGGTTAGGGTTAGGTTGTGTGGCATGGAGGGTTGGGCTGCAGGGCATTGATGGTTAGGCTGCAGGATAGAGAGAGTTAAGGTAAGGCTATTATAACAGGAGAGTTAGGGTAAGGGTTAGGATAAGGGGATGGTTAACTTAACTTTCATGGTTGACATTTTCCGGAACTTGGCCAGTTATTGTGACGAAGCATTCTTCATGTAATCCCTTATAATTAGGACACATTGTAAAAGCTTCAACTATCCTTAAATGATTCTGGAAGTGATATTCTTTTATATGTTACTTTTGGTGGAACTTTATTGCAACGTCAGGTTACCACTAAAAGCTATTTATTTATTTAGTCTAATCATAATTGTAACTTTCTGCAATCATTGGTAGTCAGCACAACATGCTGGTGACCTTTCAATACAAGTTGGTGGCCTTTCAGTGCGCCTTTAATACATACAAATAATATATTTCATATAAAGAAACCTGTGTTTATAGGTGACTGCAAAATACTATCATCAGCTATCCTAGTACAACTGACTTCTCTTCTAACTTTACCCAAATGTTACTAAATCCAAGGAGCATTTAGGTTTTCTGACTATTTCCATGGTAGACAACATTCATGTTTCTAGACTTTAAATATTACAATCACTATGTTTCATAATAATTTTGACACAGTTATCGTTTCCTAAGTGAAGGCAACAAGTTATCTAAAATGGGCAATTAGCAGTAGTGTAATGGGGCATAATCTTAAATCAGGCAAAAAAAACATTGCTTAATGTGTCTGGGGGAAAACAAATGCAAATAATGCGTATTTACACACAGATGCAGATGTACTGCAGTATGTGAACCACTGTTTTCAATGGCAATTGTGTATGTCAGCAGGATAGTAATGGGATACTTTTCTCTCTAAGGTTTATCAAGTCAACAAGTCACAAGTGCATTACATTTATACTACACAGGGCATGCTCCATATAAATGGGACTGTATAAAGGGACAACCCAGGTTTAGTTATGATTCTGTAGCTTGTCATTGGTTTAGCTGCTGTGTTGGGAGGAGTCTCTTCTCTTGTAAATTTCTTAAATAGGAAATTGCCCTCTTTCCTCTTCATATTTTCCCCACCCTCCTGTCCCCCTTTCTTTGACGTTTAGTAAGTTTTTAATAGGTTTCAGGTTCTGTGGTGGCAGAAAGCAGGTCTGATAACCATTATGAGGCTCAATTGATACTGTGCCTAAATCTGTCTGGCCTAAGTCTCAGAAGTTGCCGTCTCTCCCGGAATATCCAGAAGACTCCCGAAGTGCGGGCAGTTCTCCCGGTATCCCAGGAGAGCCTGCAAATCTCCCAGAAGTGACTGGAGGCCCATGGGTCCATGGAAACCACAGCCTCAAGTCCTGCCCCCCTGCCTGGCAACACCACCATTGCTACTTTTCTAAGACTTTATCTGTATATCCTAGAATTTCTGGTAGCTTCAAGATTTAGGAGTTCTGAGTGTTATTATATTTAATTACCAGTTTAGTGTCTGACACTCCCCCCCAACGTTGTGAAATTACCCAGCGCCGCGTATCTACCAATATACATTTCTGTTTTACTTTAAACTTTTTCTGAGGTGCTATTGAGACACCTCCCATTGTTAGATCGCGGCTTTTGCAGGGTAAGTAGTGCGCTTGAAACCCCAATTTTTTATCCTTCGATCAGTAGAGATTTGCCTTGAACCAAAAACATTCTGATATTTTCAAACTAACAACATATATAAAATGTACATTTTCTGAGTGATTAGTAAATAGTAAATTGTTACTAAATTACTCATGTTTAGGGTTATTACCAATACCCTATATTGCTTTTCTTCTTTAACCATCCTTTGCTATTTGCTATGTTCATATACATAAGAGCAAGAGGGGAAATAGATATATTATGGAAAAGATCATTAGAGATATGTGTGTTGCTTTCCCACTTACAGGCAATGGACCGGATCCAGAACTACATCCGCCTTCCATAGACGGACGTAGTTCAATAAACAGTAGCTACTGCGCATGCGTAGTAGCTATTGTACGTAATCTGCGTATCGTTTCGATACGTAGATTGCGTATATGCGGTCTTTTAGACCGCA
>WWET01001103.1:142911-158144 GCA_011038615.1 Limnodynastes dumerilii | reverse complement strand
TTTGTGTGGTTTTGTGTGTGTGTGTGTGTGTGTGTGTGTGTGTGAGTGTGTGTGGGTGTTCGCGTGGGGTGTGGTTCGCCACTGAGAATTTTTTGACAGAGCCATTTTCTACACCGTGTTTCTGAGAAGGCAGACTGTTTCTTCCCCCGTCAGAGACAGGTAAGCAATGAGAAATCCCCAGAGCCGACAGGTGAGTATTTCCCCAACCCCCTGTGTCGGAAAGCCAATGAATGGGTTAGTTTCCATAAAATAAATTCAAAACACTTACCCATTTATTCTAAAACATTTCAAACTACACACATTGGGCCTGATCCAGACCTACGCATGAGAGCGGAGCGTATTATCGCTCCAGCGTAAAAACTTTCACTTCCACGACACTCCCCTTACCTTTACCTCCGTACACCGGCTGAACCCTACCTTAACTTTTCCCGGCGTCGGTACGAATTTTCGTAGTGATGCGCTGATCGTACCGGACTAAGCACGCCCATACTGTACAGTTTAAATGGCTCCCCCCGCCTACATTCCCTAACTCCAGCGTCCTTACTAACTTCGTAATATAAACACGCCCCATCGTCGGAAAAAACGCAAAGAATATGGACGCCAGAATCGCCGCTACGAAAAGGTTTTTGGTACGACCGGAAGCTGTCACTCTGCACATGCGCAGTGCGTTTTTTCTGCCGAATTTACACTTACGACCAGCGTACGATCGCTTGCAAGCGTAGGTGTGGATCAGGCCCATTTTCACAATACAGACAGCCGACAGTTAGCTGACGACTGTCTCTGTTGCAAATGTGAGTTTCACACCGCCGAACATAACTGGTGTATGTGTGAGTGTGTGTGTGTGTGTGTGTGTGTTACTAGTGTTTCTGCATTTTATTTTACAGGTAGATTGGCAAGTTAGTTACTGTTTACATTAACCTATAAATTGATATGAACAACCAATATTCTGTGTACCTTTGTTTGGAGGAATGTCTGGGATCAGCAGCTGACGGGGTGTTGGTCCACAGCTGCTATTTTGGAGAAGTGCCTCCTAATGTGAGTTAGCTCTCAATTTAAAAACGTGATATATGACCCAATATAGGACAACATCTGACATTTTTGGACAGTTAGGACCTCAGCAGAAAGGCCTTGAAAGGGACTGATGGGTTTTCATATATTTGCAAATGTGTTTAACTAATGTTTCTACATATTATTTTACAAATAGAATGGCAAGTTAGTTACTGGTTAATAGCAGAGTGTTGGGGCACGTAAGCTTGTTTCTGTTTGTTAATGTAAAACTGCCTAATTATATTACATAAACACCCTGTTACTTAATGAAACCATTTCTTTTGTTTGTTTTATTTTTATATCTGTCACTCACGAGCTCAGCGCCAGTCCGGAAACGGACCACGCCGGACCAGAGGCGCAGAGTCTAACCCCAAGCCAGGTATTCACCAGAGCCCCTGATGGTGGGGATGGACTTGGCTGCAGGCAAGGGGAAGGTCATGGTCCTCTGAACAAGCGCACAGACACAGAGACGGTGAGGCAAGATCCAAGGAGAGCAGGGGTAGTAGTCACAGGTAGTGGAGACACTGGGGCTGATTCAGAGATGCGATTGCGAAAAGATCGCAAATATACGCATCTAATGTTAAGATCCTAGCAGGTTCCAGCCCACTGCATAAAGAGTCACTCCCCTTGCAAACAGCGGTGGATCTTAAACTTAGACCACCATTGACTAACCCTAACTCTACGCTGTCATTTGGGATCTTAAGTGACGTGGTAGCGTTCATTTAAGATCCTAAGTGTCAGCCCGCGCCCACTTTCCCTCATTTCCCTGCCTTCCCCCGCCCATTTCCATGCAAATCCTTAAGATCTTAAAGATTCGCAGCACTTAAGTGCTTGCGATCGATTCAAACTTAAGCTCTTAGCGAATTTACGCTCCTAACCGCTACGTAGACGGCGTTGCACTATTACTACGCATGCGCAGTTTTGCGAATTTTCTAGGATCTTAAATATACGCTCCTAAGTGCCGTGGAAATCGTATCTCTGAATCAGGCCCACTGTTACTAAGGCTGGAAATGATGACAAAACTGGAGCTTTGCTGGAGCCAAAGATAAAGGAACACTGGAGCAGGACTCAGAGAGAACCAGGAACTGGACAGTGAAACACAACAGGAACCAGGGAGTCAGAGCACATGAGAGAACTCAAGGACATAAATCGGCAGGCAGGATAGCTGTTGCTCTGACAGGGCTGTGGAGTTAGTGAAGGGTTTAAATAGAGCAGGTGATGAGGCAGTCCTGCAAGATAACGAGTGCACCTTAGAAATCATGCTGCAGCAGGGAGTGAACCAGGAAGTGTAAAGGCAAAGGGAATCATGTGACTGGCTGAATGTAAACTAAGGCAAATGTGCAGTGAATAGGGTACTAAAGGAATCGTGACAATATCTCACACAATGAGTCTGATCTAGAGGCGCACACAAATCTTCAAGCATCGTGTGTGCCAAAATAACTTGCACAAGTGCAGTCTTGATTAATGTGAGGACATTTGTCATACTGTAAATGTCACAAAATGTTGCAAACAATAAGACCGACCGAGAGCTGAGAACCAATCTGCATGCATTGTGTGTGTGCAGTAGTTACATATGAAGTGGTGTGCTGCATGCGGTTCAATTGTGCGCAAAACAATGCCTCTGGAGTGCAAGCAATTACATAGCGCGCAGACTGTGTGAACGCATTAAACCTATAAGAAAATATATATTTTTAAAATGATAAAAAAAAATGTACATTTCTTTTCATACTGTATGTAGAAGAGATTTAGCACATGCACAATACAGCGGCAGTGTTTTCTAGCTCTTCAATGTGTCACATCCCAGGGTGTGGAATAGGTCATGGAAGGTGTGCCTCCTGGACTCAGATATGACCTGTGGCAGGTACAAATGTTTTAATATCATTTTTAATGTCTGCATTCGGCTCTGGATTGGGTTTGTTTGCTGGTGCACCACACCCTTACTGTGCACTGACAGCATCAATTCCCTCCACCCCTTTTCTCCCTCAACACGGCCCTAATAATGTAAGTCATCAATGCTCGCGCTGCATTCTGATCTTAATCAGATAGCAATACGCGTTCTTCAGTCCTGGGCATGAGCAGTAAAAAAAACATGCAGAGAAGCGTAACGCCAGCTGCTGCACACTTATCTTCTTACTGTGTGTATAAAATCCCGCAGAAAAACATCACAGGCCGTATTCAGAGAAGTCGCAAGACAACATTCATGACACTCCCCTTACACGGACGGGTTGACGGTGACTTACTAGTGCCTCGACCACCCTTATTTTTAAGTGAGCAAATCCAAACGTATAATACTTTCCTACGTGCATATCTAACTAACCGTGCCCTCACCGCGCCCTCAAACGCTCATTTAAACGCCTCCCCCCACCCACTTTCACGTATCTGTCTCCGGACGGATTATAAACACACCCCTCCGTACGTATTTTCTCATGTGCGATTCACAAGTCCGTGCCTAATGGACTTCCGTGCGTAAATTTAGTTCATCAGATCGTAAAACTTCCCGCAAAAATGGATCTCTGAATACGGCCCCACGTTAGCTGGCGCACACTGACCTCTGGACTGCGGCCCATGTATTCCTATGGAATTTCTGGAATAGTGAGAAGGCAAAGGGTTAGCAGATGTAATAGCATTACATAATAATGAGCTGCTCCATAGAAGTGTGACTCCACTATATCTTGCTAATAGGGACTGGGATCTACAGTCATTTAGAATCAGTCACTTGATTTACCACTGATTAAATCCAAATACCCTGAAGCCTCTGACTTCTTATTTATTCGGTTTACGGAGCAGCAATGTTGTCTTTATACTAAAATGCCGTGGTGGCAGTCCCCCTCTCCGTAGAATATTGCTTTGTAGAATGAGGTACTGAGCATAGGGAAATCCGACCTGGCAGATTCATGCAGACGTTTCTCTGAAGTGGAAAATCATGCTGGAATCCAATTTAAACCAAAAGCCCTGCCTGTGGTCTAGTAAAGCCAATAATTCTGATCTATATTCATGGTCTTGTTAGTAGTGCTTAACAGACATCTCTCATAAACACGCCAAACCTCGGGACTGTTGTTTGGGCCTAAAAATAACCCTTTGTGGCCCATTTGCTTGCTCCATTTGCCGTAATCCTTCTTCTGTGCTGGAATAAAGAGTAATGTCCGTGCCGGCTTCCTATTTGAATGAATGTTCAACAAACCATAATATTCAGTTTACTACTGGGAAAGTGAAATGCGTCGTTTCGCACTTCTCTAATCAATGCAAGCTTAGCAATTCCTCTTCTCTCTAAGCATCCAGTCTCTCACCATTAAAAGAAAAAAAAAAGTCTCTAGCAAGCCCATTAAGAGTTACTGAGGTGGAAAATAGTCTTGAGCTTAATCCTTTTCACTGGGGCCTTAACTGATGTTACAAATTTGACAGTATCTCCCATGCTGAGGTTGTTAACTGCACCACGAGTGAAGCATGCAGTGCTCTCAGTAACATCCATTGACGGGGGCTCAGTGAGGGGCGTGTATGGTACATGACTTTTAATATACTATTCTGTCTCCTTTGCTTTCTTTCCCTCCTTCTCTCTTGAGTTTGTAATTTCCTTCTTTCTTCCTTTATGCCCTGCTTACATGAAGCAGCCCAAGTAACTCTATGATAAGCTGTTGTCTTGAGACAATGCATTATGTTCTGCTTGCGGCTGCATTGTCCGCGACAAAGACTTTCTGCACAGTGACTGTTAGTGGGGAGCTCTATTCGCCTTTCTCATTATAAGAAGAGGGAAATCAATGTCACACTAAGGGGGTTGTAGATGAAAGAGGTAGAGTGGGGTATTTTACGCTGTTTCTTTCTCTTTCTCAAATTGTAATTTTCCCGTTTTATGAAAAGGAATGTTTCATTGTTGTGCATTATAGGAGTAGAGATAATAAAGAAATATTCCTCACTGAAATATATTTTAACCACAAAAACGTTCACATTTACTTTACTATAATTGTAAAGCTACAGATAATGGCCTGTATCTATTTTTGGATCCTGAAAGCCTTTTAAATGATATATTGGTAAAGTGATTTAGATTTAAACAGATTTAGTTACAGTAGAGCGGTTATGGTTTTTTTTTGTTTGTTATATTAGACAAAGGACCTGACCAGAGTTAAGGGCAAATTCTGTATATTGCAGAGGCTGACATATAGATTGTACGCATCACATTATGAGTGGGACAGTAAATTTACTAACCTGTGGAAGGAAAAAAGTTGAGATGCTGCTGTTAGCAACCAATCAGATTTTAGCTGACATTTTCTAGTATGCAATATAAAAGTGAGAGCTAGAATCTGATTGGTTGTTTTGGGCAACATCTCCACTTTTCCACAGCTTACTAACCCTAAATACCATATTAAATGCAGCATTGGGCACCGCATTACTGAGCATGTGCAGTACCATTGTGTATGTAAGTCAGCTTTTCTTAACTCTGGGTCCAGTCCAAAATGTCTGCGCAGTGCCTAGTCTCCTGCAATGGAATGCAGCCACCTGATGATGCGTTCCGTTAGGAAATCAGCTTCCGCAATGGGACCACTTACCATGCATACAAGATATAAATGGTGGGTGGTTTTAGATCTTATGTATGATTCTTTATTCCGCAAACAAGGAAATGCGTGCAGAATAGTTAAGGTTACCCCCTGGTCAGGAATTCACTCTCCGCATGTAGGACAGCAGGGGGAGTGAATCAGACATTCTGTATGGTAGCCTACACACAGAATTTCTTTGTAAATCTGGATACAGCCCTATGTTGTAATTGTGTATTTTGTTTATTTTTTTGTATTATATTGTTAGCAGTTATATTATGGGTTTTAAAATAATCTATGTTTAACTGGCAAACTGCTCAGATTTGTTTTAGCTTTCAACGTCAGAAAATACAGTTGCAAATAGGTAAAATCATGCTATTTAGAAATGGTTTTGTTCTTACATTAGTATTTATCTCATTAACAGTCAATTTATTAATGATTTTCACAATTGTCAATGTTTTCACCAATACTGGCCAAAAGCTACAGTGAGCTGGCCGGCTAAAACAATGGGACAGCAGACGATCAGACACAGGGTACCTTACCATAAAAATATATACAGTGTATGAATATATATATATATATATATACTCAAATATATTATGTATTACTTATTGAGATGTTTGGATAACCACCATCTAAATCCATAACACGTTATGCTTCTACCCCATAGAGGCAAATTTGTTCTGTATAATGGAAGGGTCGGGTCATTATCATCATCTTTTTAGTGAGTAGCTTTAACCTCTCTCATAAGACCCAGTTATGTCAACCATGATGGCAGGCATGCGTAATTATAATAACAGCAACAGGCACATGAATGGCCAATGTTCCATTCCAAGACAGACAGGGTTGTGACAGGTTTCCATGTTCTGGGTTTATAATTGGGAACAAGGATTATTTCCAGGATGGGACAATGGGAATAGCTATGATTTTTGTTTAGTTTTTGTAATTGCAATATTTCCAGAATGAGACTATAGTGTACACAATAATGCAGCTAAGGATACACACTAATGATTGGCTCATACATTTGTGATAAAATAAATATATATTGTTCACATATATGTTCATATTGAACATTATACATTTCAGTGGCTGCAGGCAATCTACTCTTTACTAATTGCATAACCGTGTACTCTGTTCTTATACACATTCAATTATTATACATGCAGACCATTTCATATTTTTATACAGTTGAATTTCCTACTATTAGATGGTTCAAATCTACCACTTAAAACACTTATTGTTAGTTGATAAACACTGTTCAATTCACTGCTTGACATAGAGCATTATATTATTAATTCAAAATACATATTTATATACCACTGATTGAATTGAATAGCTGCCACTTGTCTAAATTTCTATACTTTATTGTATTTTTTTGTATTGTTAATTTTTCATATTTATTACTTCCTTAGTTGTTAATGGCATATATAAAGCTTATACTCTTGTGGAAGTAAAACTACAGTATGTCCAAGGGGAAAGATCCATAACAACATATGACAGGGGAATTACGCATGCTACATGCGTAATTCCCCTCTGATCTAATTTGTACGCATGTGCACAAAGTGCTTATGCTTGCATACTGGCAGGCGCACGTAACTTACATACGCCGGCCGGTATGAAAAAGGGGCCAGTAAAAAAATTTTGCAGCGATTTTGCCGCGATTTTTTGAAAAAATGTTTCAAATTTATTAACCCGCGATTTGTTTCAAACACAGGCGATGCTCCGCGATGTTTAAAGGGCTTAATCGCGGTGATTTTCAATAGAAAACCACCGCGATTAGCCCTTTAACTAATCGCGGCAAATCGCCTGACATTGAAAAAAAACCTAAGTGCTGCATGGCTGCAAGCCGTAGCCATGCTGTACTGAAGGAACTACAAGGATCAGCAAAGCTGATCCTTGTAATTCTATCAGCACAACATGGTTACACTTGTAACCATGCAGCGCTGCGTGTACAGTGTAAAAAAAAAATAAAAAAAAACCCTACATTGTAAAAATAAAGTATGCATGTAAAAAAATATTTTCCTAACTAACAATATACCCTACATGAGTACACTTACCTTCGGTGGTCATCTCTCCTAATGTAAGTGAAGTGTGTGCAATGTATCGTGTGTATAAAATAATAAAAAATATTTGTTCACTCACCATTTGATGTCCGCATCTTGGGAAGCCTTCAAATGTTCTTTTTCAGATGTCTTCTAGTCTTTTCTTGCAGCTTGGACCATCTTCTCCTGTTGACACGCAGCTGAAGATGTTCTTTCCTCCATCGCGGCATCTTCTTATGACGATCAGGTCGCTAGGGGGCACTGTTTTTATACTACAGGTGACGTCAGTTACATTGGTCCTCTACTGTTTCTGACGTCACCTGTAGTATAAAAACAGCGCCCACTAGTGACCGGATCGTCCTAAGCAGATGCCGCGATGGAGAAAAGAAGATCTGCTGCGTGTCAACAGGAGATGAACTAAGCTGCAAGAAAAGACTAGAAGACATCTGAAAAAGAACATTTGAAGGGTTCCCAAGATGCGGACATCAAATGGTGAGTGAATAAATATTTTTTATTATTTTATACACACTATACATTGCACACACTTCACTTACATTAGGAGAGATGACCACCGAAGGTAAGTGCAATCATGTAGGGGACATTGTTAGCTAGGAAAATATTTTTTTTACATGCATACTTTATTTTTACAATGTTGGGGTTAATGTATGTCTTGTGATTGTTTTTTTTTTACACTGTACACGCAGCGCTGCATGAATACAAGTGTAACCATGTTGTGCTGATAGAAGTACAAGGATCAGCTTTGCTGATCCTTGTAGTTCCATTAGTACAGCATGGCTACAGCTTGCAGCGATGCAGCACTTAGGTTTTTACATACACAAAAACACGTCATGTGTTTTTGGTGGTCGCGATCGGCTCAAAAAATGAAATCGCACCTCTCTGGCTGCGATTTTATTTTTTGTGATTTAAAGGCGATTTCACCGTGAGTCGGTGAAATCGTCTTTAATGAATTACAAACTTTCTATGTTTGTAATGGAAAAAAGTCGGGATCGCAAATTTTACACCCGCGATTAAAAAAAACGATCAAATTGTGTGATTTGGAGCTTAATGAATCCACTTTAAGCTCCAAATCACGCAATTTAGTCCAAATTGAGCTTAATGAATGAGGCCCCAAGTGTCCAGATCTCCTACCGAGAATGGGGGGTGCAGGGGGCGTGCACTTCCTGATAAGTGTTTGCACACACGTAATGCATGCGTGGGTCTGGATCGGCTCCCCAATGTGTATGTACTTTAATCGTCCTGTCTAGTACACCCCAGACGGCATACTGGGAGTAGCACAGTTCTGCAACTTCTTCAAGACAAGGCCCTTATCATTTTTTCATGCTCACCATCCAACATCATATGAATATGAGCGATCGTGCAGATGAAAGTCATAAAAGAAGCAAAACCAGCATTTGCTTGCTATACATTCTACATTATAAATGGCTTTGGTTCTATGGCTATCTTTGGATGTTTTTTTAAATAAAGAAGGGTCTTTAGTATAAATGCAATAGCTGTAATAATGGGGCATCTGAATAAGTATTCTTCTATATGAAATAAAACTAAGCTTATATGAATATGACTTTTTTCTTTATATCAGTTCTATTTCTTTTCTGCATAATAGCAAAATGAAACATAAATATTGCTTGGAACCAATTTGTGGGAAATGCTCTTAGCACATGTATAGCAACATTTATCTAATATAAAGCAAGTGTCTCATAGCTGCAAGACATCAATGGTCTAGTGATTATTATAGAAAAGCGAATGTAAGACCTTTACATACAGGTTTGAATCATCAGATACATACTTATCAAAATACTATTTTCACAAAGGTTTATTAGGGGCCTGTTAATGCTATGCTTAATATTGCTGAGCTTTACACTAATGCAGTTTTAAAACAGGGATGTTACTTGTTCACTATCATGTGTCCACCCGCCCTAAGGAGTTTCTATTGTATGGCTGATTCACTGTTTCAGGTCTAAATACATACTTCAGTAAAACCGTGCTAAACCACATGGAAAGGCAAATTTAGGTGTAATTTTGTAGCTCAACTCTAAATGACAGTTTATATTTAAATATTTTCGGTATTTGTGTGCAGTAAGCAAAGACTAAGGGGTAAATTTACTAGGGGGCAGTTTTGCCAGCGTTTTGAAACCATCGCACATTGCCAGCGGTTTTAGGATCACAAAGCACTGAATTTACTATTCTGTGGTTTACGGTGTTAATTCGCATTCTGACGCTTGTGGTATTAAAAATTGCAGGTTTAGGAAAGTAGCTCTTCTGGTGCTTTTATGGGCAGTTTAACCCTTTGTAAATCCAAAAATCACCCAAAAGTGGTAGTTTGGCAAAACCAACCTTTAGTAAACCTGACTCTAAGTGTTTTCCCTGTATCCAAAAATATAAATTAAAATAAAAGTTTTCACACCTCATTTCGCAAAGTTCTTTGTCCAGGTGCAGACCTACACCTGGTTTTGCTGTTACTCTCCAAATCTACGGGCGCCCAAGGTCATTACGGCCGGCATCATGGCGGGGAGTGCATCCCCTGTGCACTCCCCACTTACATGTCCAGATTCCTACCTTAAGTTTCACCCTGTGGTGAACGTAACAAATTTTTACGCACGCCGACCCATACGAAGGCGTAATGCATGCGCACAACCTTCTAAACAGTGAACTTACGTACATGCTGTACGGAATTTCACTGTTGCACGTACCTGATGATCTGGGCCATCCTCAGTATGCTTTGCTCTAGTCAACTTTTCATATTCTTTTACTTATCACAACAAGGAGAAAGAAACTTCCATAATCTAATGCTAAAATACAAAGCTACAGTAAATGAGCTTCAAATACAACACGGACATAGGTGCAAAAGTTAAGTTCATAAGAATAGAAAGTTATATCAGGCATATTAATCAATCATCTTATTACAATACAACGCTGTATTGTGCCTTTTTTTATTTTTGATTGAAAGAGATTTTATCTCAAATTAACTTAATAAACTGGCACAGAAGGTAATAAAAGATCAATTATAAAGCCAGGCATGTTTTAAATATTTTTTTTAGAGAGTGGAGACCTGACTTGTCCCAGAGAAGAGATCCTCTCCCCAAATTATCATAAAAATAATTAGAGATTGATAAAGCAGGAAATACTGGATACTCGGGCCATTAATCACACTGACAGCTAAAGACAATCTGGAGATGTTAGCCGCTAGCAAGTGCTTTCAAATGAAGTCCAGAAAACTTCTGTTGAATGTAAATACCATTTACCATACAAATAAAACCTCTTCAAAATAAAGTGCCAATTCCAGGTTTGGACAGATCTAATGGATATTGAAAATGATATATGAACCTTATTTTATTAATATATAAACAAATATACAAACCAGCATACCAATCGCAAATGCATGGAAGCTCTATAAACTGGCTAAAGTCTATGGTTTCTGATGCCAGAAAGTGTTTACCAGGGATCAAATGGTTTTGTTATCCCATATGCAGGTTATGAGTAAATGTAAGGATATAAGGGTAATTTGTCAACAGCAAACACTGTTGACCTACTAAGATGCAGAAACCAGAGAGCATCTTATAGGAAATAATGACCCACATCTTGCTCTGGAAGGGTGGGATATATAAAACCAAAGCACAGGTGTAGGTTATTGGCCAGTAATTAGTCCACAAGAGTCTTACAGCATCCCCTAGAGGCAGATCATGGTAATATCCACAAATAAGATTAACTAGTCCAGGTCTGCCCCTACGCCCCTAGAGGCAAAACAAGATACAACAGTCCAGGATGTTACAGTATGCCTCCCTTCAGAAGGTGGACTCTAGACACCTCCTGTAATTTCCTAGGGCATCCCCAGACTCATTAGAAAAACTAAGAAGAACGAGTCAGTCCGAGTCCAGACCTGGGATATAAAAACAGTCCACTGGAGAAGAAGACCACAACAGCAGACAATTATAGTCAGAGAGCACCTCAGTGGTACGTTACCCGGGCGGACTGCACAACAGGGCGCAGAGTCTAACTGGGGTCTGGTCTTCGCTAGAGCTCCTGATGATGGTGATAGGCTAGGCTGCAGGACACCCAGCAGGTCACAGCCCCCAGTGGCGGCTCCCAGGGTAGCGAGGAGGGTTTGGGAGTCAGACATCATGGCCAGACTGGACATAACACAAACAGACAGGACTGGAACGGACCACACAGAGACCAACACTGACTAACACCAATACCAAACAGGACAGTAGAACAGATCCAGGACGGAGGAGCAGACTGGAACTGAACACGACAAGACACAAACTACAACAGAAACCCAGATAAAGATTGTGTCAAGAACACAGACAACGGATTCCAGGAGAGGACTAGGGCAGGTACTGGAAGAATAGGGCTTGTGCAGTGGGGCAAGATCACCGGAGGATAATACAGACACAAGGGGCCTGATCCAGACCTACGCTGGTGTGCATAGCGTATTATCGCCGAACGTAGCACCGATGCACGGCAATAGGTACTCCTCTTGCTCGTACCCAGTTTAGCATCCATACGCTTGGCCTACCCTAACCTAACTTTTGTGTTCGTTCCCGCGGCCGTCCGTACGTTCATTGCGTATAAACGACGCTTAGCACACCCATACTGTACAATTTAAATGGCTCCCCCCGCCTACATTCCTTAACAAATGGCTCCCCCCACCTATATTCCTTAACTCCAGCGTCCGTACTAAGTTCGTATTATAAACACGGCCCATTGTCGGAAAAAACGCAAACAATACGGACGCCTGAATCGCCGCTAAGAAAAGGTCTTTGGTACGAACGGAAGTTGTCACTATGCGCATGCGCAGTGCGTTTTTACTGCCATTTTTATGCTTACGATCAGCGTTAGCTCGCATGCGAACGTAGGTCTGGATCAGGCCTAAGGTAACAGGGAATGGATACACATATACACATGGTCCTCTTTGGGTCATAATAAGACATGATAATATTGGAAACAATTTTAGCCTACTATGTTAAACATTTTGTTTCTCATAATACTGAATAAATGACACACTTTTATCACCATTAATAGGTTTATTTCTGCTCCCCATCCTAATTACTTAGTCATCTTATGATTGTTATATGGATCCTAAATATCCCTATACCTGATGCTTATTCTATAAAACCTTACTCTCTCTATTGACAATTTGTTCACAATTTAATTGGGTCAATACATATTCATTGTAGACATACCAAGAACGGATTTCCTGTCAATCAGGGTGGGTTGGGTTCGGATCCACCTACAGGGGGCGGGGACCTGGCTCCATGGTTTTGCTATTGTGGTATTAGGGAGGACTGTCTTACTTGTGGGTGTGTTCTCTATTCTAACAGATGATTGTTAGATGTATTTAGTTACGTAATAAGAATAAATATAATATCTATTCTAACCAGAAGATTTACCTTATTGGAGAATCACTATTACTTAATAATTATTAACATTAAAATCTTTTCCTATACCAACCTATTTTGTATTTATAAACAGCTACACAATTGATAAGCCTGCCAATATTATTATTAGTATTATAACTCAATAAAATTTATACTTATTTATTAAGATCTTTTGTGGCTTAGCTATCCAATTAAGCTTATATTAATATTGTTATTGTTTATATTGAGGATTCAGTGAGCAATCCTTTTAGAATATTAGCCAGAGATGATGTGTTATTTTAACATATAATAATAAAAGTTATGTTTTAATTACATTAGCCCTAACAGGACCTATATGATGAGGGTTATATGAGTGCGTCCCTTTGTTCTCATTCTCTTTGAATTTCCCTTCATAATGGATACACATAAACAGATATGGGCAGAGGTAATGATTGAAGGGAAAAGAGATAAACACACTGTGAGAAGAAAGCAGGAAGCCAGGTAATAAACACAAATAGCAGGGATGAGCAGAGGTAATGGACAGATAATACAAATGGCAGGACAAGGAAAGACAAGAACAGGTATATTAGAATGAATACAAGGCAATTGAACAGCAGAACAGAGCATGAACCAGACAAGAATCTGTACACGCCAGATGTTACGCTACGGATGTCCTAGCATACAGAACTCAGTTCCTTATGCTAGGACATCCGTGGGCCGGATTCACAATCCCGGACATATTACACATATACGTCGTTAATTTACCGATAATAGCTACTGCGCATGCGTAGTAACTATTTTACGTAATCTACGTATCGTTTTGTTACGTAGATTGCGTATATGCGGCCTTTGAGACAGCTTTTGGGCAAAAGGCACAGGCACTTCTGGATGGACAGGTGGCACAGGCACATCTTGCTGGGCAGCAGGTACAGGCACATGCACATCTCATCGGGCAGCAGACACAGATACATCTCACCAGGTAACTTCTGGCTAGAAATCCTGCACTAGCAACCAGACAGCAAGATGAATGGACACCCTGCATGGGGATTGCAGGGCTGGATATCTCGGCTGGGGTTGTAAGGCTGGAGACCAATTCCAAGGGTTTAGGTCTGCGCACAGGGTAGGACTGGAGGTAATGTCCCAGACCAGCATAATAAAGACACCGATTGTAGTTAATGCAATACTTCTGCTCCTCCCTAGTTACAGCAATTGGGGTAGATCCAGAACTACGTGTGCAATACGTTTTCACGCGTAAGGTATTTTCGCACACGTATGTTCTATACACTCCCCTAGGCACACCCCTTGAATGTACGTAATTCACCGAGTTCCGCTTCCCAAACCCCACCTTAACTTTTTTTCACGTAACAGCGTACGTCCGCTAACGGACGTATAGACTACGTGAACGTACGCCGCTTAGCACGCCCATACTGTACACTTTACATACAAACCTCCACCTACTTCACGTAAATCAAACGTATTCTTGACTCACGTAAAATTGGCACGCCCACACGTAAGTATTTACGTGACAATTACATGAATGGCCCAAACGTTCACAATTACGCTACGCTAATGAGCGTATTTTCTATGGTGCGCATACGCAGTATTTAGAAATAGGCGATTTTACGTCTCCGCCATGCGTAAATTCGCTCCGATGCGTTGTTCTGGATCAGGCCCATTGTTTGTAATCTGGTTCTCTGTCTTTTGCAGGAACAATACTTACGGTGATATATTTATTTTCTTTACAGCGACCTCCGCGGGTAGACGGAAGGTTTTAATCTTCGGTCACTCCTACGTCTACTGGGCTGAGAAGCATTTTAAATCCCGCCCCTTTACCCTCCCATATAATATAGGGTCCCTTCTGGTTCCAGGTCATGGCAGACTTGTCCATGCATGGGGTTCCTGACATTTTGGTCATTCATCTGGGGGGTAATGACCTCAGTCGTCGTCCCCTCCTTGAGCTAATTTGGAGGATCTCCCATGATATCGGTCAGTTGCCCGATCGTTGGCCAGGGCTTCTCGTATTTTGGTCTGACATAATCACCCGCCGGGTCTGGCGATACTCGGATAATGGTCGCGCTATGGACGACATTAGGCGCAAGTTAAATCGGGCCATCAAAGTCATGCTCTTAAAGCGTAGTGGCCAGTCTATTGCGCACCCCGAGTTCAAATTTGATAAGACCCACTTGTATAGGTCAGACGGAGTCCATCTTTCGGAGGTAGGGATGGCTTTCTTTGTTAAGGAT